>JAWQEG010004518.1:0-57500 GCA_033782935.1 Petrolisthes cinctipes | reverse complement strand
CTGCCTCTGGTTCTTTTTCTTATTACTCTTGGTTCCCATCCCCTCAAATTTTGTCACGACTAGGGTGAAGTCACAAGGCCAGAGAGGTATGTCAGCATGGATTGACTACAATTTCACAGAGTTATGTACCAAGGAAGAAGAGCGCGACACACACACGTCCCACACCTTAGACGTCTTGCCTAAGAGGACTGAACAATATTAAACTGTTAAGTTGTTTTAGTTACCCATGTCAGTCATCGTTTTCTCTTATCTTCATTATTAACTAGATAAAACGAATTCTAAAGCTATTCCTTTAATACTATATCGTCTGCGATCACCAACAGAAGAATCTCACCTTATCCTATACATCCTATAATAGGGTAACAAGGAAAAGGCTGAAACGTTCATTAATCTTTCGTGTGAGATTTCTGCTATATGCTACGATAATTGTGCATATAAAGAACAAAGCCCTGGTGTATTAATTAGTGCATATATACAACAGTTAAGGACCCTAGCTATGATAGTGTTTGAGACTTGGTGGCTTCTGAATCCTCCTGACTATGCCACAAACAAGCTCCTTCAGAAAGGGTGGTGTTTCGTGGCAATGTTTGAAAGACTCACTAACCTCCAATTTTCTGACTACATACATCACTACTGCTGGGATCCTTCTTAAGTACATTGTAGCTAGCGTTCTATTTCACTTTACATCTATTATTAGTTGATCTCTTTGTCTAGCATAGCAATAAATATAATAATAGCTAAATATATACGTATATGGCAATGCGACTATATATATTATGTAAAATATGTATGTCAGATTGCGACTGTGTTGCCGTGTTGTTGGTTTATAAATATAGCATCGCAAGTTGACGTCTTCCTTATTTGATGCTTTTTTGGTTAAATTTAGGGTAGAATATTCCTAGCATTAGTTATTTCACTAACCAAAAACATTACATATAAGTCAAGGTTAATTCTTCCTTATTTGGTGTTTATATAAATGCAATAGATGATGTTTTTAATTAAATCTAGGGTAGAAAATTCCTAGCATCATTATTATATTAGTTATTTCACCAACGAAAATAGATAGAGATATATAGAATCACTAGTTAGCTTAATTCTTCCTTATTTGGTGTTTATATAAATGCAATAGATGATCGTTTTAGTTAAATTTAAGGGGTAGAAAATTCCTATAGCATCATAAGTTAGTTATTTCACCAACCAAAACATTTACCTTTGTGAATGTCAAATAGGTGTATCATAAGTAAATGTACTCAGAGAGACGGAACCAGTGAACGGAACCTATATAAAGGGAGTTGAAACCCTTGAATATATTAAGGGAGTCATAATATATTTTTGGTACATTGTAGGGCTACTAATTCCTCCTTAATATGCCAAGAAACAGAACAGAATGATCATAATTAATGGTGGACTATTGCCTGGAATAGTTTGGAGGAATCATTTACTCCATATTTACCAAAAGTATACTACCCCCCCTTAAATAGGATTGAGTGTGTAAGTGGGTGCGTCCGTTTGGCATCACATATTATAGAGGATCTGATTCTACTAACAGATGTCCTTCATTACAAATAAAGGATCTGAGTCTACTAACAGATGTCCTTCATTACTTCTATACTGTCATCATTGTTGCCAGATACCATGAAATTATCCCGTTTTTATGGTATTTTAGGTCCACAAGGGGAAATTTACTGTAAATCAAGTGTGTGCAGGAGTAAATAGGGTAATTTCTACTAGACGAAATATCCAGAACCATTCAGTGCCGCCAGATACGAGGAAATTATCCCGGTTTTATGGTAATTTAGGTCCACACCGTGAAATTGTATCAGAAGTGTTCAAGAGTAAATAGGGTAATATCTACTAGACGAGATATCCAGAAAATGTTTTTGATATGACTATCTTTAAAAGTAAACATTTTGGAGACAAACACCTATAGGGGTATTCGTGCCAAACTTAGGGCCATATTCAAGAACGTTCGTGGTGTATACGATGACGTGGTACCGATACGATGGCTCCGTTATTTGTCTATGGAATTGTCGTACCAGTACCACACTATATATCGTATGCACCACAAACGTTCTTGAATATGACCCTCTCGGTTTAGGGGGAAGTACAGCTATATAGTGTTGGTAAATCTGGAGCAACTGATTCCTCTAAACTACTCAAGCAACCGAACTCCATTATTTTTGTTCATCAGCAGGTGTTTTCTGACATACTTTTGAGGAATTCATGCGCTCCAATGTAACAAAAAGTGAATATTCCATGATATTACCCCCTTAAATAAATCTAGGGAAATGTCAACCAGCAGCAGCAGACCTGGCAACACTGACTACTGTAAACATTAACCCTGGCACTCGGTCACTCACTCACACCAAAATTTTTACTATTTATTATTGTGGTGGCAGCTTGTGTGTGTAGGTGTGTTGTAGGTGTGTAGGTATTGTTGTAGTTGTGTGTGTGTTTGTTGTGTTGTTGTGTGTGTGTGTGTTGTGTAGGTGTGTGTGTGTGTGTGTGTTGTTGTGTAGGTGTTGTTAGTACAGATTGCTATGTACGTATTCCTTTGCTATGTACGTATTCCTTTGCAATGTACGTATTCCTTAGATGAAATTTATACGTTAATTATCTTATGGTTGTCTATACGTAATAATGATAGTCCTGACAGAATAATGTTTTGTTGATATAAGGCAGCTATTCAGTGTTTATTTGGTTATAATAATGTTTACACTGTAATTATTATATTTTGATTAAGGGTTTTGGCGCCCCTATGGACCCCAGGCACTCCCTTTTGGTTCTTCAACTGTCCCTCTTTTTCTTTCTATTTCCTTCCTGCTTGTTGTCTCACCTCTCTATCACCTTCTTCTGGCGCTATATGACCTCGCTGTTGCAGCGCTTAATATCAATCAATCAAACCCACCTCTATATTACCTTCTGGTGCTATATGACGTCACATATTGCTTATTGTCATTAATGCAAAGATACAATATATAACAAAATTATTAAAGTCTTTGGCTGATCTGTACTGTATTTTGGTTGCATAATACAGTAATTCCTCATTATGTACTGCTGTGTGTATTATAGGTGTGTATTGTACTGTTATAATGAATGTGTGTACAGTAATTAATCCCTCATTATAATCCACCACTTGGGGGGGGGGGGGGGTGTAATGTACAAAGAGGGTATACTGTACACACATTCATTACAAACAGTACAATATACACCCATAACAATAACAACAATACAAAGCAACTCATTATTACTGTTCATGTTGATAGACTGCATAATTATAATACTGTAGTAGCAGATGCACAATAATTAACAAGAAAAAATTAGCTGGCTACCACAAGCAATATTCCAGTGCAATAGCAATGGAAGAGAAAGAGAGATAAAGAGAGGTGCAACTTTTGTGGGGGAGAGAGAGAGAGAGAGAGATGCAACACTGGAGGAGAGAGAGAGATAGATGCAACTTTGTGAAGAAGAGAGAGAGAGATGCAACTTTGTATATATAGAGAGAGAGATGCAAATGTGTGGAGGAGAGAGAGATTTTTGTTTTAATTAATTTATTACGCCAAAGGCGTCAAACAAAGGTACAACATTTTCAGGTACAAGTAAATTACATTAATATGGCACTTTTCCCACATCAGATCTCACATTATAATAATTCCTGATATATATATCACCAAACATCATGGCTCACATCATATTTTAGCACATAAATCACCCCATATGACCATTACCCTATTGAGCAATTATAGTATCATAACATAGTATTACAGTATTCCATCATTACCCCCCTCCCATATCAAATTACACATCACCCAAAGTATATATCATCCCAGTAACAGAATAAGGCCCATATATCTCAACACACATCATATATCAACATAAATAGAAAGTATATACAGTATATCATATCAAGTCTCATCATTTCACAACTCATATCATAAATCCCTTCATAAAACCAATATAACATCATAGTATGGTAACACAGCATTCCATAATTCCATATCAGATCACATATAAGTATAACTTCTAACATTTCATATAATCATTGTAGTATATCATATCAAATCACATAGCCATTTCACAACTCATATCATAGATCCCTTCATAAAACCAATATAACATCATAGTATGGTAACACAGCATTCCATAATTCCACATCAGTTCATATATAAGAGTAATTTCAAACATTTTATATAATCATTGTAGTACTTCATATCAAATCACATAATCACATCATGACTCATGTCTTGTGTATGTCAGTGTCACATCATGTATCACAACAAGTACTGTACCCCAAATACCACATCACACATTATACTACAACTCCTTTCATAACCATCACAGTACAATACTATATTATATCATGTTATGTATTGGAGAGAGAGAGAGAGAGAGAGAGATAGATAGATAGATAGATAGATCAGCACTGTGGAGGAGAGAGAGAGAGAGCGAGATGCAACTTTGTGAAGGAGAGAG
The DNA here is from genome assembly GCA_033782935.1 of Petrolisthes cinctipes. Taxonomy (NCBI): domain Eukaryota; kingdom Metazoa; phylum Arthropoda; class Malacostraca; order Decapoda; family Porcellanidae; genus Petrolisthes; species Petrolisthes cinctipes. The sequence continues at coordinate 53,027 of JAWQEG010004518.1, read as the reverse complement.
AGAGAGAGAGAGAGATGCAACTTTGTATAGAGAGAGAGAAATACAACTTTGTGGAGGAGAGAGATTGTAGTCCATATGCAAGGACATCGATGGTGTTGATGATGGTATGGTACCGATACAACCGCTCTGTAGTGTGTCCATGGAGTCATGGCATTGGTACCACACCATCGTATGCACCACCAATGTTCTTGCATAGCAGCCCTTAATGAGAGGGGGAGGGTTGATTCCAGAGGGGTTACAGGGAATGAAAATGTCCTTTTTTCCATTTTTTTTTTTTTTTTTTTTTTTTTTTTTTTCAATTTTGATTTCTCGAATTTTTTGCCAAATTGCAATACAGTAATGGCAGTTGATTTTGTGAATATAAAGATGGAGTTTCATTGATGTTGTGAATGAGTATTTTTGTATTGAAGAATGTAAAAGTATATTACCATACTTTTTTCCTTTCCAACAGATCAAGAACAAAGATAATGCAGTAGATAAGAGAACCAATAACAGCTACAGCAGCGGAGAATATGACCAGTGGCATGGAACATATTCACTGTCCATGGGAGAGTAACTCACCTGACACTCTCTTGGACATCTGTTGCAAATATCTCATCTCTCATCCAGATACATTTTGTGATGAGCATGGTGGTGGTGGTGGTGGTGGTGGCGTGGGTGGCCAGGGCCCTTGGGTCTTGAGGCCTGCTGTGGCTTTACCCACTGAGCTCTGTGAGAAGCTGATTAATTTATGGCAGGACAGAGATCCCACTGCACTGGACGATAGGTTCATTAATATATTTCGAGATTTGTCATGTACGAGGCTAAAAAGAGTCAATGTGAGAAATACTTTGGTTACTGATGTTGGATTGAGTGTGTTGTTGTCTCATAATTTAGTGGAACTTGATATTAGTAACTGTAAAAGGCTTTCAGAAAGAACTTTAGACAACATTAACAAATTTGGTGAAAACCTTACCACATTGGTACTCGGCAAAACCAGAGACATTCTGTTGGAAAGCTTTGTGACACACACACACACGAACTCATGTGAGGAGGAAGTGTCAGATCCAAGCGCTCCAAGCCAGATAAAAAAGGATAAAAAAGGTCACATTCTGCGCACCCCAAACCTCCGCAAGCTGGTGGTACGAGACTTCATCCAACCCAACGAGTCTGAATACTTTGGTCTTCTCCTACAACCACTGACCCGTCTCACCCACCTGGACCTTGCTGGATGTATGTTCCTGCAAGCAAGACACCTCCTGCCCTTGAAGCAGCTCATATCACTCAACCTTCACAGTGTACAGAGAATGCAAGAGGCCCTTCCACTTCTCTCTGAACTCAAGAGCCTTAAGTTTGTATAAATATCTGTGTTGTTGTTGTTATTGTTGACGTGTGTATGGGCCATATTCAAGAACATTCATGGTGTATATGATGGCCTGGTACCGGTACGGTGGCTCTGTTGTTTGTCTGTGGAGCCGTCATACCAGCACTACACCATCGTATACACCACAAATGTTCTTGCATACTGAACTGTGTCTGCCTGGTTTGATAGATCTGATATTACTATACCTATTAAAAAAAAGAACTATTTGTTAAAGGGGGGAATTTGTTGTTGGTAAATTGGAAGGCTACTGATTCCTCCAAACTATACCAAGAAACAGATGACCCCAGTGTTACTAATAGGGAATCTGTTTCATGGCATAATTTGGAGGAATCATTAGCTCATCACTTTACCAACAACAGAATTCTTCGCTTAAGGGCCCTCGTGATGCAATAAGAAAATTGGAGGTTAGTGAGTCCTTCGTATATTGCCACAAAGCATCACCTATATGGAAGGAGATTGTTTCATGGCGTAGTCAGGAGGAATTGGAAGCCATCAAGTCTCATACACGATCACAGGGTCCTTAAAGTACCTATAAAATTCTTGACTGGAAAGATTGGCTTGGTGAAGTATGCTTGGGTGTGTGCTTATGCACCAGTGAATGAAAAGAGTAAGACAGGGAGAGAGAAGATGAGAGTGTTTTGGGAAGAGCTGAATGCATGTCTGAGAGGAATTGATAATGGAAGGAGAATAGTGATGATGGGAGACATGAATGGAAAGGTGGGAGGTGAGGAAGTGGGGAATATTGTGGGTAAATGGGGTGTAGAAGGAACAAATGAGAATGGTGAATATCTGGTGGATGTCTGTGCTGAGAGGGGGTTGTTCTTGGCGAACACCTTCTTTCAGCACAAGATGATCCACAGGTATACATGGAAGAGAAGGGATGAGAGAGGAGAGCAGAAGAGTTTGATTGATTATGTGGCAGTGGATGAAAGGTTGAGGAAGGATGTGTATGACGCAAAAGTAGTGAGAGGAATGGTCCATTGCTCCGACCATTTTGCGGTGTTGGTGAGGATGAAGGTTAGGGTTAAGTGGGAGTATAGTAGGAGGGATGAAGGGGTGAGGAATAAGAGGGTGGTGGCTAGTGGGAAATTAGATGTAGAAGAGTATAGGGAGGAATATAAGAGGAGGGTGGGTGAGGCGCTGGGGGATGTAAGGATGGGGATAGGGGAGGGAGTGGGAGTGAATGCGGTGTATGAAATGTTTAAGATGAGAGTATTAAGGACAGCAGCAGAGGTAGTAGGATATAAGTCACAGAAGAGGGGCAAGAAAGGGAGTGCTTGGTGGACAGAAGAAGTGAAAGATGCTGTAGAGGATAAGAGGAAGGCATATCGGAGAACACTACAGAGGAATGTGCCGGAAGAAGTGAGAGAGAGATGGAAAAGAGAATATAATGTGTGTAAGAGACAAGTGAAAATGATGGTGAGTGAGAGTAAAAGGAGAGTGGATGAGGAGTTTGGTATGAAGCTGAGTGAAAAGTTTAAAGAGAACAAGAAATTATTCTGGAAGGAGGTTAAAAGAGAAAGAGGAGAAGGAAAGTCTGGTAGTGTGAGAATGAAGAGAGAGGATGGAGTTACTGTGAGTAGAAGTGAGGAAGTGAAAGAAGTGTGGAAGAGGCATTTTGATGGTCTGATGAGTGGGGGGACGGGAGGGGAGGCGGTGGTGACATGCATGGGGATGGAGGCAGGTGGTAGACGACAGGGTGTACAGGGAGATTTAGGAAGGGAAGAGGTTAGGAAAGCAATAGGAAAGTTGAAGATGGGAAAGGCACCAGGGGTGGATGGGATAACTGCTGAAATGTTAAAGTGTGGGGGGGAGGTAGTGGTGGAGTGGATGTTGCTTATATGTACATTGGCCTGGAGGCAGGGAGAGGTGCCAGAGGATTGGAGGAGAGCCATAATTGTACCTTTGTATAAGGGGAAGGGAAGTAAGGATGAGTGTGGTAGCTATAGGGGAATAAGCCTTCTTAGTGTACCGGGGAAGGTTTACGGGAAGGTTCTGACTGAGAGACTGATGGAAGTAACAGGGAATAAAGTTAGTGAGGAGCAGGGAGGGTTCAGAAAGGGTAGAGGATGTGTGGACCAAATATTTGCATTAAAATCAATAGTGGAGAAGTATATTGGGAAGGGTAAGAAGTTGTATGCTGCCTTCATGGACTTGGAGAAGGCATATGATAGAGTTGATAGGAAAGCTATGACAGAGGTGTTGAGAATTTATGGAGTTGGGGGGCCTTTACTGAAAGGCATTGAGGCTTTTTATGCAGATGCAAAAGCATGTGTACGGGTAGAGGGTGATCTAAGTGAGAGTTTTAATATTAGTGTAGGGCTGAGACAGGGGTGTGTTATGTCACCATGGCTGTTCAATATATATATGGATGGTTGTATGAGAGAGGTGAAAGCCAAAGTGAATGGTCTGGGGGTGAAGTTGAGGTTGAATGAAGCAAATTGGTCCCTGGTGGCAAGTTTGTTTGCGGATGACACTGTGCTGATGGCTGAGAGTGAAAGGAATTTACAGAGAGTGGTGGACGAATTTCAGTCTGTGTGTAAACGAAGGAAATTGAAGGTGAATGTGGGTAAAAGTAAAGTGATGGTATTTGAAAGAGCAGAAACTGAAGTGATTGACTTTGCTACACCTTACAGAGTGGCTGTACCAACTGGGACGAAGTGTGAGATAACTCTGAGGGGTGAGAGGATGGAGGAAGTGAAGGAGTTTAAGTACCTGGGTACAGTTATGTGTAAACATGGAAGTATGGAAGGAGAAATTAGGGAGAGAGCAGTGAAGGGTAGACAGGTCATAGGATCACTGGGGAGGATTATGAAGGGTAGAAGTGTGAGTATGGAAGTGAAAAGGGGACTACGAAATAGTATAATCCTGCCAACACTGACATATGCGTCGGAGACATGGACATGGAATAGGGCGCATCAGTCTAGAATAGGTGCTGTGGAAATGAGTTACTTGAGAGGAGCATGTGGACTTACTAGATGGGATGGAGAAAGTAATGAGAGTGTATATGAGAGATGTGGTATGAGTGAGAAGGCAATTGGTATTGAGTGTGGAGTGGTTGAGAGAGTGAAACGTAATACATTGAGATGGTATGGACATGTGGAGAGAATGCAAGGCGAGGAATTTGTAAAGAAGGTGTATGGAAGTGAAGTTGTAGGACCTGGTGTGAGAGGCAGACCTCCGGTTAGATGGCAGAACAGAGTGGAAGAGTATGTAAAGGAGAGAAACATGAGGGGCAGAGGAGGGCTTGAACAAGTAAGGAGGGAGTGTTGGAACAGGGAGAACTGGAGACACTTCTGCCGTGGCCACCCCCTTGGGGGGAGTTCCCGGAGGGAACGAGGCGTCGGAGCTATAGATAGATAGATAGATAAAATACTTGTAAAATGTAACTATAAAATTTAAAACACAAAATCAGAAGTAAACAGAGAAAGGTAGAGTACAGAACACCCGGCAAAATTGGTCACACACACCGTCATATGTAAGAACATTGGTGGTGTTGACGATGGTGTGGTGCTGTTACGATGGCTCTGTTGTTTGTCAGTGAGGTCGTCATACCGGCATCGTGTGTGTTCTTGAATATGGCCGAAAAAACATTCACTCCCCTTCCAAGTCCATCGTAATATTTTTCCCAGCTGTCAATTGATAGATGCAGTAGATAGATAACTATATTGATAGATAAATAAATTGATAGATAGATTGACTGATTGAGAGATAGATAGATTGAAAGATTGATTGATTGATAGATAGATTGATAAATAGATAGATACATAGATTGATTGATTAATAGATAGATAAATGGAGATAGATTGATAGAAGGGAGGTGGGGTATGCTATGCTTGCTTTGAGTACAGCCACGCACCAAAGTTTCTGTACCCCCTCAGTGGAAGTCAGGGTCAGAGAGAGGGTAGGTAAATGGACGGTAGCCACCACAGTGTTGTCAACTCTAGCCAAGATAGTATTCCTGAACCATGAGTTGTGAGCTCCATTTGAAGCATTCACTGGTGGGAGGGAGAGTTGGAAAGGGGAATAAGTGGAAGGTATAGTTCTCAATCTCAACATTCTGTCTGCCTAAATATGTGCTTTATTATTTTGACAAACTTAAAAATAGTTTAGTTCTACTTTGTTGTTGTAGTTATTATAATCATCGTCATATGTTGTCGCGCCATAACCGTATCCACTTTAGGGCAGTGTCATTTGCTTCCTTTTTATGACTCTGGTGTAAGAAAGGCTTTGTGCGTTGTGTAACAATTGATCTCCGAAGATTAACAGGGGCACCACAGGAATTTTTGCTACTTGCCCCCAATTATTATGATAAAATAATACAATTGAATACCTATGCATATAATATGGTGTGGGACTGCTGCGATCTCCTTTATGTCATATACTGTAGACAAACAAAAATAACTCGTGTGTATTCCAGCACATAGAGTATAATATCGTGTCTACAGTATGATATCCAGCTTGTTTCTGAAGGCTTGGCTGGCCTTGATAACTGTGGACTTCTCAAATACTTGACATGGAGTAAACCTTACATTCCTCTTTGACTTGATGAAGCAACAGCTGTATGAACTTTATTATCTCCCAGTATTTTATTTCTTATATTTAATTTTTTTATTTTAGAACACATGTAAGGCCACAGGGTATTGATTATACTTTGATATTATTAAACATTTATTATTCAAATAATTGTCAACCACCACATAACTTCGGATGCTGACTGCAAGGACCACAACCAGTCTCTCCGATCATATACTGCTTGCTCGTTGTTTTATTTGTAGGTTGAGGATTCGAAAAACTGAATCGACCCACGCCCCTCCACTAATCCCACTTCCCAGTGTGTTAGTGAATTAATGTTATTGAGGCCCAGGGGGGCTGGACAAAATATTAGACCCATATTGTAATATAAAATGTTATGTGGTGGTTGACAATTATTTGAATAATAAATGTTTACCTACCCTCTCTCTGACCCTGACTTCCACTGAGGGGGTACAAAATCTTTGGTGCGTGGCTGTACATCATAGTACTTATAAACTGAAATATGTACGGTAAGTACAGTAGGAGAATAAGTAACTTTTTATGTAAACTGAAAAATGTAAATAGGAGAATCATAAGTTATTTTTTTCATAGATTTTGGGATGAACTGAAATCATGTGTCTGTGTCTTTTATGTATGTATGTATTTATTTTCTCTGCAGATTTTTGGGATGAACTAAAATATGTAAATAGAAGAATTACTAGTCTTATATTTATTTATGTATTTTCCTTGCAGGTTTTTGGATGTTTCCCAGGCCAACCAGAAGTATGGTGTGTTTGAGAATCCGGACGCGACGCTTGCCAACTTGGTGTCCAATTTGCCAAACCTCACCAGCCTGGACATCTCGGGCACCAACCTCTCTGGGGACGGGACATTTGACGAGTATCGCTACTCTTGTTCTGTGAGTATCTGTCTATCTGTCTCTATTTAATTATCTATCTATCTAACTAATCATCTATCTGAATTTATTTATCTATATACCTTTTACATCATACTACATCATAGGGTCCGTTAAGGGGAGGAGATTCTCTAATAGGGAATCTGTTTTGTGGCATAGTTTGAAGGAATCACATATTCCAGTTAGAACAACATGGAAATCTCCCCTTAAGCATTCCTTAATTATTATTCTCTCATTGTTATTGCAGAAAACAGACTTGCGTGGAGGAGAGACAGACATGGAGGAAGACCAGTGTGACATTCCGGGGTTAAAAAGTCGCATTCAAAACCCTTTGGAATTCTTGGGTCTCTATAACACCTTCTATGATGCCTGCCACCGCAACCACATCCCAGCTAGAGTGGTGAGTATGTCAATATAGATTTGAGTGTGTGTCTTGATATAAATTTGAGTGTGTGTGTATGTATTTAATGAAGGGGATAATATGGTGTTATTTGGTTAAGGGTAAATTGATGGAGTATATTAAGGACCCTGTGATCTTGTATGAAAATTGGAGGCTTTTGATTCCTTCTGACAATGCCACAAAACAAACTCCTTCCATATAGGTGTGCGTGTTTCGTAGCAATGTTGTTATTGTTGTTGATGTTCTCCTGGGGCAGAATGGCCTCCTGCCCCACAGACCCCTGGTACACTCTGGTCGTAGTGAAAAAACAAATTAAAATAAAGGAGGGGCTGGCCCCATATGCCTGGGCTACCGAAGCACATCCCAGGGAAATGGGACCAGGGAGTCTGGGGGCCTCACTAAGGAGAAGGTCTTTGATCCCACAGCCAGTGCTGCTTGTAGCCAGAGCTGCAAGTGGGGCCGCACCTTCCATGAGACCAGCCCTGAAGGGACCATAAGGGGGAGGGAGTTTACACTGCTGCATGCAAAGGGAAATGCACCCCCCGTGTGCTGGCGGTCCACACAGCAGTGGGGAAAAAAAAAAAAAAAAAAAACTCCGGTTGCTGTACACCTCACGTGGATTTTTAATCCATGTGGGCAGATCTCGTCAAATCCACTAGAAAGTGACCAGATCCTACAACAATCTTTATTCTAGCCCTGTGGAGAATGACTAATATTCACAGAGAATAAAGTCAGCTCCCTCCCTGGGCAGTTCATAGCAATGTTTGAAGGTCTCATTTACCTCCAATTTTCTGACTACATCACAGGGTCCCTTAATTATTGATGCAGACAGTGATATAATTAGTGTATTAAAGTGTATAATCTTTGTCTTAAGGGCTAGAGAATAACAGATTGAAGTATTGAACTGGTGAAATGGATAAAAGATGCTACAAAATATCAAACACATGTAACAACAATGCAGACAAGGGGTCACTGTACAGTAGGTCCTCGAATTAACATGAATGAATTAAGGGGAGATTTTCTTGTTGGTAAATTGGAAGACTAATGATTCCTTCAAACTCTGCCTGGAAACAAATGACCTCAATGTTACAAATGGGTGTGTCTGTTTCTTGGTACAGTTTGGAGGAATTGGTAGCCTTCAAATTCACCAATTGGAGAATCTCCTATTAAAGGGACTCTGTGACCTAATCAGAAAATTGGAAGTTAGAGTCCTTCAAACATTGCCACGAAATACACACACACTTACAGTAAAGGAGTTTGTTTCATGGCATAGTCAGGAGGAATCGGAAGCCACCAGGTCTCATACACGATCACAGGGTCCTTTAAGCACTCCTTTTAACACAGGGTCAGTAAATAACTTGGTCTATATGGTAATGAATAGCAGAAGCCTGGGAAAATATTTGGTGGTCTTCAGTGAGGGACTGAGTGTAAACATAAAATGGTGGATACAAGTATTTATTCATTATATATCAAGGGTCTACTCTGTAATAAATACTCTTAACAAACAATTGTACAAAATGAGAGTTTACTGTAGTCTCGTCAAATATCATAATTATCTCATCTATGCTCTTCACATTACTGTATTAAACACCCATAACAATGAACAAACAACAGTACAAAATAAGAGATTAGCCTACTGTAGCCTCATCAAATACCATGATTATCTCATCTTTTCTCTTAAACACCCATAACAAACATCAGTATACATACAAAATGAGAGATTACAGTAGCCTCATCAAATACCACAATTATCTCCTCTTTTCTTTTAAATACCCAATAACAAACAACAGGATACATACAAAAGGAGAGATTATAGTAGCCTCGCCAAATACCACAATTATATTGTCTATTCTTGTCAGATCACGGGGGATGCGAACGAGGCCCAGATCTTGGCTGCCACCGCTGCGTACCTGGACCGTCCCGAGGTGTTGGTCAAGGCACTCAATGAACTCTTCCACATTTTCCGCTTTGATACCTGCCACCATCAGCCCAAGGCACTCGACCTCATACTGCTGGCCATGTTGAGGCATAGGACTGAGAAGCACATACAGATCTCGGGCAGGTTAGTGTGAGATAGATGGCTCTTTTTTTTTTTTTTTAATCAGTGTAATGTTGGTGGTTTTAGTGTGGTGGTGGTGGTGGTAGTTGTAGTGTGGTGATAGTGGCAGTGTGGTGATAGTGATGGTTATAGTGGTAGGACCTAGTGTGGCAATAGTAGCAGTGTAGTGATAGTAGTTGTGTGGTGATAATGTAGTGTGGTAGTGGTGGTGATAGTGGTAGTGGTGGTGATAATTTTGTATGGTGATAGTAGCAGTATAGTAGTCCTAAATACAGAAGACATTAATTCATACAGCACCCACATTAATTTCTTTCTGTTTACTTTGCTGTGGTGTTATCAATATAGTGGTGATAGTGGTAGTGTGATGATAGTAGCAGTATAGTATTCCTAAATACAGAGGACATTAATTCATACAGCACTACATTCATTTCATTCATTTCTTTCCATTTACTTTGCAGTGCATCACTGTTCTACATAGCCAAGGGGGAGGACAAGACCAGCCTCAGTGTACGCGTCAGAGAGAAGATGATTGTGGTACTGCTGGACGCCATGGAGACACACCTACGTGACTCCACCATGATGAGGAACGGTTGTCTCACACTATGTCAGTTCAGGATACCCCAGGATGTGGTCAGTAAATGTTTAGTTCACAAGAGCACATTTATTTTATTTTCAAGGAGTTGCCTACTAAACATTTGGTCCATTGGAGTGCCATGATTCCTCCAAAGTATGCCAGGAAACAACAGGACTAGAATAAAAAATAAAATGGTGTCCTGTTGCTTGGAATAGTTTGGAGGAATCAATTGCTCCAAATTTACCACTAACAATGCTGTACTATATACCTGTACCCTTAAGGGATTCTGTGATGTAGTCAGAAAATTGGAGGTTAGGGAGTGCTTCTAATATTGCCACAAAACTCCATCTATATTGAAGGAGGTTATTTCATGGCCTAGTCAGAAGGAATCAGAAGCCACCAAGTCTCATACACAATCACAAGGTCCTTAAGGGGGTAATAATACATTGTTGGTACAGTAGACCCTGGATATATAATAAATAAATTCTTGTATCCACCACGTACTTCATTTTTCACTCATTGAACACCACCAAATGTTTTCCCAGGCTTCTGTTATTCAGTACCATACAGATTGTCCAGTAAACTCATAAACCCAGTGATTCATTGAAAACGGTGCACTGTAATACACACCCATAGCAACACCAGTGCAAAACAAGGGGGGATGACTGTAGTAATGTATGTTTCCTTTTGATAATATTTGTTTTTGTCCACCCCCTCACACACACACACAACACAACACAACAACACACACACACAGCTCTTCGAGTACCGCCGCCTGGTACAGTTGCTTCTGCGTCTAATCGAGGACAGGGATGACGGTGATGACTTTGTGCGTCGCATTGCCATCTATCTCCTTAACTCCCTCGCATGTCAAGTGGATGGAGAACAGAAGATGCTGGTCGGAGACTTAGGAGCAATAGATGTAAGTTTTATTCTTCTCTCCCTCTTTTCTCTCTCTATCTCTATATCTATCACTATCTTTATCTATCTCTCTCTCTCTCTCATCAATGTCTGTTTACCTCAGTGATATATTCAAGTCTTAACTCTCCATATCTGCTTTATTAATATGAAAAAATACTAGGCAAATAATAGATGTTGTGTAAATGTGTAATTAGTATGAAAATTTATGCATCATAATCATTGAGGCCTCATTTAGCAGTGGGTCATATGCAAGAACATTAGTGATGTTGATGATGGTGTGGTACCGATACAACGACTACATAGATACAACAGACCCGTGGTACCAGTGCCATGCCATTGGTGTGAGCACCAATGTTTTATATGGCAACCATATTATGATGAGGTTGTTAATGGGAGATTGTTTTGTTGGTGATTTGGAAGGTCTTTGATCACGCAGTGATCGGGTATGAAAATTGGTGGCCTATGATTCCTCCTGACCATGCCACAAAACAAGCTCCTTCCATATAGGTGGTGTTTTGTGGCAATATTTGAAGGACTCATTTATCTCTAATTATCTTGACTACATCACAGGGTCCCATAATGTCATCTGTTTCCTGGCATAGTTTGGAGGAATCATTAGCCTCGAAAAAGAGAATCTCCCCTTAAATTTGTGTAGTATATCGCATTAAGGGACCCTGTGTTGTAGTCAGAAAATTGGAGGTAAAAGAATCCTTCAAATATTGCCACGAAATACACACACACCTATATGGAAGGAGCTTAATTGTTTTGTGGCATGGTAAGGTGAAATCAGAAGCCTCCAATTTTCATACACAATCACAGGATCCTTAATGTGTTGCTTCAGTTATGGCAGTAATGAAGGCTACCCAGTGTTGTGGTATTTTATTGTATGGTATGCAAGAATATCCATGGTGTGGTATTGACGACGACAAGAATTTTGTACACGATGACACATATATATACTATCATCTACCCACAGACAATGCTGAAGCTGATAAAGAACAGAGTACTTCACCACATGCATGATGATATGTTGGAGATTGCTTGGTCTGCAATGTGGAATGTTACGGATGAAACTCCTGTCAACTGTCTACGCTTCCTTGATGGTCAGGGCATGATATATTTCCAGAAGTGTCTTAAGGTGAGCAATTCTCTCTTTCTCTCTTCACTGTACTCAAATTAAGTCACTTACTCTGAGCAAAAATAGTTTGTTTCTCATGTGATGTTGTATAGCATATTGTATTTATTTCTAGAAGTGTCTTAAGGTGAGCAGCTGTCTCTTTTTGACTGTACTCAAATTAAATCACTTACTTTGAATAAAAACAATCAATTTCTCTTGTGATGTTGTACAGCATATTGTATTAACTACTATAAATTGTGTAAGAGAACAGCTGTTGTTATAAGGTTTACAATGCATTAATCTATATGAAAGGGTTAGTTCTAATAGTTTCTGTCTTTTAAGGGCCCCTGTGATGTAGTCAGAAAATTGGAGGTATACGAGTCCTTCAAATATTGCCACAAACACACGCATTCCTATATGGACGGAGCTTGTTTCATGGCATAGTCAGAAGGAATCGGAACCCTCCAATTTTAATACACAATCACTGGGTCTATAAATGGAGGTCCCTTACATCGAGATCCGAGTTTATAAAAAATTATTGTCTACGCAGGAATTCCCAGACAAGCCCGAGTTGCTGCGTAACATGATGGGTTTACTGGGCAACGTGGCCGAGGTGAAGGAGTTACGTTCCAGACTCATGACCTCGGAACTCCTCACCACCTTTGCTGACCTCTTGGACTCCAACTCGGACGGTATTGAGGTGAGTACAGTACATTTCAATCTCATTTCACCTCACTTCACTGCATCTCAACCACATATGAATCTCACTTCCCTCACCTCATCCTCACCACCTTGGGTTGAGTGCAGTACAGAACATGTTGGAACTGTATTCATAAAACCTCTTGGAATTTGCACTTGCTTGTATGTCTGCAGTACAGTAATGCCTTATTTTGCTCTGTTGTTGTTATGGGTGTATATTGCATTCTTTGTAATGAATCCGTGTACAGTAAATCCTCTTTATACATTACACACCCATCAACCCAGTGGTGGATAATGAGGGTTTACTGTACAGAGATTCATAAAATAACGGCAAAATACACACCTCATAACAACAGTACAAAGCAAGGGATTACTGTAGTTATTTACCTTATATATTTTTATTTATATATTATCTATATATAGAAAGTATCTCATATTTATTTTGTTGTCAGGTAAGCTACAATGCAGCTGGTGTGTTGTCCCACATTGCCAGCGGTGGAGCCGAAGCCTGGACCATCGAACATCCAACCAGATCAGAGGTTCTAGAGAGGATGGTGGCGGCCATTGAACGCTGGGACCTGGCATCTAAACGCAACATTAACTACAGGTCAGTACAGGTTTAAGGGAACCCTGTGATGTTGTCAGAAAACTAGAGATAAATGAGTCCTTCAATTATTGCCACGAAACACCACTCATGTAGAAGGAGCTTGTTTCTTGGCATAATCAGGAGGAATCGGAGCCTCCAATTTTCATACATGATCACAGGATCCTTAAGGAAAGTTATACAGAATTAACTATATATAGGTCAGAAGATGATTACGTAAAATTATGCATTATTAACTATAGTAGCAGAAATTAGTTTAAGGACCCTATGATCATGTATGAGAATTGAAGGCTTCTGATTCCTCCTGACTATGCCATAAAAACAAGCTCCTTCCATATAGGTGTGTGTGTGTTTCATGGCAGTACTGTGTATATAGTGTAGATGTGTGTACTGTATTATCATATTACCTTTTTGTTTCTACAGGTCATTTGAGCCCATACTGAGGCTACTTGAGATCTACCACACACCACAGTGCCAACATTGGGCAGCATGGGCACTAGCCAACCTTACCAGGGTCTACCGTGAGTTCACCATCCCTTTATTTTTTCTAGGCCCTATATTTTCAAGGACTATTTTTTCTAGTCCTAATTTTTTTTAGGCATCTATAATTTTTTGGCCTAACATTTTCTTTAGACACTCAAATAGCCTGAGAGCTGGACCCCTTGTTTGTCACTATGATACAGCAAAGGGGGGGGGGGGGCTCTCTCTAACAATTACCACACTAATGGCTCAAATAGCCTCAGAGCTGGACCCCTTGCCTGTCAGGGGTCCCGCACTGGCGCTAGAGCTGCCCCACTTCTTAAAAGATTGAAAATGGGGTGTTGATGATTATGACATTTGAGCACCTTGATTTCTCCAAAGCATGCCAGGAAATAACAGGACCAGATGAACTAAAGTAATGGTGGTCTGTTGTTGCTTGGAATAGTTTGGAAAAATTAGTTGCTCCAGATTTACCACCAACACTGTATATAGTTCCCCCTAAATGTCATATTCATAGTTACTTGACATTACTTATATTATATCTCAGGCCATGACTCATAAAACATCAATTGCTTGTGTTATTCTGACACTGGCAGGGTATCAGAATATTTATTGCATTTGAGACAACAGCAGCAACTTATATTTATATTACTGTAGTAAATTAGTTGCCCCATACGGTATTAAAAATAGAAATAGTGGCACATTTTCCGAGAGGTTCAACTGTATTGCATCTTGTATTGAGGAGAAATTTATGTAACTGTCCTGCCTTATTTGTTTTTAGTCATCATAATAATAACACAAGCTGTATGCAAGAACATTGGTGGCGTTGAAGATGGTATGGTACTGGTACGATGACACCATAGATACACACACACTCTACACAGCCATCGTACCAGTACCACACCATCATATACACCATGGATATTCTCGCATACATCCTCATAAGTGTTATCTCATTACCCAACAGCCGAGAAGTACTGTTCCCTAGTGGAGGAGGAAGGAGGTGTGGAGTTACTGAAGGCACTACTGGCATCACCAATACCATACCAACGCATCAAGGCCCTGGCTAGAGTGGTCATAACACAGTGCGAGCAATTCAAGGTCTGTGTGTGATTCACTCTCTTGATTTACCAACAGCAAACCCAGGACATACAATGAATAAAGGTCCATTCTCACATACCCGTTCAGTGCCAGTGAAATCCGTGACGCATCAGTGATGTCTGTTCACACGTAACCGTGGTGCCTCTGTACTGTTTGAAGTCGGTGATCATCAAAATGGCAAACCAGGCAAAGTTTACAGTGTGTGCCTGTTTGTACTTATAAGTTCGATTTCTATACTTAGGTTATGTGTTTCATTGAAAGTTATTATTCGAATGAAATTAATGACTATGCTTAGCTTATAAAGCAATATTTATATGTATGTACTATATTTGTATTCCGTATATCAACTATGCAAATAAAAAGTACTTACCATCTACTTTCATTTGTTGTCCTATACTAATCCAAATAGATTGTTTGAAATTGCTGTCCATATATTTTGGTTGTGATAAATCATATAGGACAGGATAATTTTGAATCAGTTCAGTTAGCAGCTTGTCATTCATGTTTGTTCACTACTCAAATACCTGTCCGATCTTCCGACGTACGTGGAAAACTAAAAAATATTGGTGGCAACAATATTCAATTTATCGGCAGTGATACGTCACTGACACGGAGAGTCAAAACACGGTACTGCACCGGAAGTGTGTGAATGCCTCGACCAATTTCAATGTAGCTATTTTTTTTCACTGACACTGATGCACTGAGTGGAGACGGCACTAACACGGCACAGGTATTCTATGTGTGAATGGACCTTAAAAATATATATGAGACAGTGTGTAACCTTGATCGCATCCATCTGTGCAGTGACATTCCGTGAGGCTCGTGATGCAGGAGCAGCTTTTATCATTCGTTCGTGGGTTGCTCTGAGGCTTAAGCGATCTGAGGATGTTTTGAAGAGAAATTGGAGGAAAGCCATTGAAAACTGCAAGACTGAGTTTCATGGTGGCTGGCCTGAACAGTTGGTCTCAGGAATCCAAAAACAATGTCCTTGAAGCTTCAAGACGCCACAAGAAAAGTTGCACCAAAGTTGCTAAAGAAATCCTTGTCTGTCAAAACCAACAGGTCAGTTGCCATGCTGTGTACCAGCTGAGGGTTCAAGAAGGTTTAAAACCATGACATGATTTAACCAAACCTTGAAAGACGGAGCTGAACATCGAAAATCATCTGCGTGATTGGTCTGAGGAGGATTTTCTGCACCTGGTGGTGCGTGACGAATTCTTCGTTTACGTTACTCAGAAACCAAATTCTCAAAATAACGTCATATGGTCGAAGACTCCTGATGAGATTCACAATGAAGAGAGGTACCATGAAGTCGTCAAGTTCCCAGACTGCGTTGGTGTGTTCATCATTTTTTCAGTCAAGTAATTAATCTGGATCATTAAGCCATGTGGAACCAGCTGGGATGGGTCCCATTTTGGATCTGTGATTCTTTCTCAGCATGCGTTTTCTTTCATGAAAGACCCTACCTGTGCTTTGGATGTGCAAGAGGGTACATTTCTTCATGACAAAGCGCCCTGCATTAAGGCCCTCGCAACTCTACGCCTTCTCAAAGACAACGAGATTGACTTTTTCGGAAACTACAAATGGCATGATAATTCACCTGACCTCAATGTTTGTGAGCACGTGGGTGCAATCATGAAGGATAGAGTTGAAGGTCTGGTGCTGCAGGAGCCAATTCATCGCCTTTTATCTAGTGCAGTTTTGGAGGAGAAAGTCACCGAAGTGCTTCAGAACATGAGTGACTACATCGCACTCTTCGGGTCGATTCTACGATCCTGCCCAGGTCGAATCCAAGCTGTTCTTGAGACGCATGGTGGAAACACAGCTTATTGAATTTTGTACATATAAACTCGCAAATAAAGTCCCTAAACATGATTATGAATTTTATCTATGTACCCCTTCTAGTACAGCCTGAGCAAAGGGGGTGGGGGGGGGGGTGCAATGATTTAATAACAACCTGTATATATAAGTAATTTAATGAGTGTGTTAAAAGGATGTGATAAATTTAATCATTTTATATAGAGGGACTAACTGTATAAATTAGTGATTTACTGGGCCTGTGTTAAAAGGATATATTCTAATTATGTGATAAATTAAATCTTGTTATATCAAGGGACTACTGTATTTCTAGTTTCCAACAGTTATATCATTAATGTCCTGCTTTCTCATTTAAAAGTCACTTGTCCTTTATCAAACGTATCATTAGTGATCTAATAAAGTATGAGATTTAGTCAACGGAAAATCTCTTCTGTAATCCCTCGATTTGCACTGTGATTTTTTATTTTTAAGAAGGGATTCTCTTGTTGCCAAGTTGGAAGGCTACTGATTCCTCCAAACAATACCAGGAAACAAATAACCTCAATGTTACAAATACAGGATCTGCTTGTTTTCTTGTCATAGCGTGGAGGATTCGACAGCATTCCAATTTACCAAAGTGAGGAGTGAAGAGTTTGTGAAGAAGGTGCATGGAAGTAATGTTGTGGCACCTGGTGAGAGAGGCAAACCTTCGGTTAGATGGCAGAACAGAGTGGAAGAGTATGTAAGGGAGAGAAACATGAGAGGCAGAGGAGGGATGGACCAAGTAAGGAACAGGGAAAGCTGGAGACACATCTGCCTGGCCACCCCCTTGGGAGGAGTTCCCGGAGGGAACGAGGCATCGGAGCTATAGATAGATGTTGTAGTAAGGAAATTAGAGGATAGCGAGCCCTTCAAATATTGCCACGAAACACACCCACCTACCTACATTAAAGGAGCTTGTCACATGGAATCAGAATTCACCAGGTTTCATCCACGATCACAACAACAATAATAATGTCCTGTTTGTTGCTTGGAATAGTTTGGTTTGGAGGAATACAGTTGCTCCACATTTACCACCAACACTGTACTATCCCAAATATGTGTAATTTTTTCTCAGTGCCATTTTTTTTCAGTGTCATTTTTTCTCTTTACAGATCTGGGGGTCCCTGGAACATATGGATTCAGACTCTGACACTTAGAACTGCTTGAGCTGAGTCTGAGCGCCTAACCTGCTTTATACTTACATTTGTGTGATAAATTTTTTTTTCCAGGTACTTGTTGAGGGAATATTTCCTTGTTGGTAAATTGGAAGGCTACTCATTCCTCCAAACTATGCCATGAAACAGATCCCCTATTAGTACCATTGAGGGTGTCTGTTTCCTGGCATAGTTTGGAGGAATCACAGACCTTCCAATTCACTGAAAAGAGAATCTCCCCTTAATAGGCCCGTATTCAAGAACACTCGTGGTGCATACGATGGTGTGGTACTGGTACGATGATTCCATAGACAAGTACCATGCCATCGTCAACACCACAGCTGTTCTTGCATACAGACCACAAGTTCATTCATCAGCCTGAATAAATATATGAGCAAGGAAATTAATGCCCCTCAAAAGGTTATTATTCGTTCACTCACAATTTAAGGGACTAAATAGGGATTCAACCTGTCCCTTCCCTTACTTGAAAATGCCCCTTCCTTACTTGAAAGTATCCCTTACTTGAAAATGTCCTACCTTACTTGAAAATGTCCCTTACTTAAAAATATTCCTTTCTTGAAAATGTCCCTTACTTAAATATATCACTTACTTGAAAATTACCCTTCCTTACTTGAAAATATCCCTTACTTGTTTTACCAAATTATTTAATTAATTTTAATTTCTGCCTGATGTGAAGTTTCATATGCTTCCTTTTGTCAATCTGGGGAGGCATTTTGTGTGTGTGTGTGTGTGTGTGTTGATGAACAGAATAGATAAAATTAACAAGAAATATCACCAACACAACAACAACCCAGTGGACAGATTTTCAAGCATAGGAACAATTATTGTTTTAATGATCCTGTCTGTTTGTCATGTAAAATATGGAGTCCCTTAAATCTCAAGTCCCTTTAGGGACTGTGATTCCTCCAAACTATGCCACAAAACAGATCCCCTATTAGTACCATTGAGGGAGCCTGTTTCATGGTATAGTTTGGAGCAATCAGTAGCCTTCCAATTTACCAACAAGAGAATCTCCCCTTAAATCACAATTATCATAACTGAAAGTCCCATAAATAACAAGGTGTCAGAGCTATATATAGCACTGACACCTCGTTGCCTCCTTCCCTGTTCCAACACTCCTCCTTACTTGGTCCATCCCTCCTCTGCCCCTCACGTTTCTCTCTCTTACATACTCTTCCACTCTGTTCTGCCATCTAACCGGAGGTTTGCCTCTCACACCAGGTGCCACAACATCACTTCCATACACCTTCTTTACAAACTCCTCACTTTGCATTCTCTCTACATGTCCTAACCACCTCAATGCATTACACTTCACCTTCTTAACCACCCCACACTCAATACCAATTGTCTTCTCACTCATACCACATCTCTCATTACTTTCTCCATCCCACCTAGTAAGTCCACATGCTCCTCTCAAGTAACTCATTTTTACTGCACCTATTCTAGACTGATGAGCCCTACTCCATGTCCATGTCTCTGATGCATATGTCAGTGTTGGCAGGATTATACTATTTCGTAGTTCCCTTTTCACTTCCATACTCACACTTCTACCCTTCATTATTCTCCCCAGTGATCTTAGGACCTGTCTACCCCTCACTGCTCTCTCCCTAATATCTCCTTCCATACTTCCACATTTACCTTACATAACAAATCTCTTAAATGGAGGCCCATAACTGAAGGTCCCTTAAATAGAAGTCCCCTAAATCAGAAATCCCTTAAATCACAAGGTCCCTTAAATCGAGGGTTGATTGTAATTATTATAAATTGTCTGTGTGACTGAAAGATTCACTCACAGACAGCTTCTTGACGACTGATTTCAGGCAAGTGAAGGGGGAAAAAAATTTGTTGTTTAAGGGACCCTGTGTTATATAGTCAGAAAATTGGAGGTAAATGAGTCCTTCAAATATGGCCACGAAACACACACACCTATTATTGGGATGGAGCTTGTTTCATGGTATAGTCAAGAGGAATGAGAAGCCTCCAATTCTGGTACATGATCACAGGGTCCTTAATTAAGAGAGTAATACAGTGCTGGCAAATTTGGGGCAGCCGATTCCTCCAAATTGTTCCCAGCAACAGGATCATCACCTTTATTTAGTTTATAATAAATGGACCTGTTTCCTGGCATAGTTTGGAGTAATCACTAGGCCCTAATGTACCACAAGTGTATAACCTCCTTAAGAAAAGTTCCTCTCCTTTTTAGCCTTCTCATACATAATTCCCTCATACGTGCATCACTCTAAATAATATTTCTTTTACACAAATAATTCTCACCATAGAGTATCAACTCATTGTACACTCAGATACCATAGTCTCTGGCCCACCTGAGTCGAAGCCCGAGATCTGAAGCAGACAGTTTCTGGACGACAGCCCACCCAAACCATCACGAGGCTACACACATCTCGAACCAATGGAGGCTTTGGGTGGGCTGTTGTCGGGAAACTGCCTGCTTCAGATCTCAAGCTTCAACCCAGGTGGGCCAGAGAATATGGTATTCGAGTGTACAGAGTTGGTGTATGAATGCTAATGTGACTAATCTCACACTTAAGTATATAATTATATCAAGTAATAACAGGAAGAAAATATCAAAACAAATCATTATATATTTATAGGCCAATATATCGGTTGTGCGTGAGAGGGTTAAAAACAGAATTATTCTAAAAGCAGAAACTTGACTTTAAGCTTTGGGGATAATATACACTAATTCTGTAGCACACATTATTGAGGAAATGTTGATATTGTATTATATGTAATTCTAATGGAAAACACAGTGGTAATACATTGATTTAAGGCAAATTGAATACTCTTTTATCTCATATGTTTTATCCTTTTATATAGCACTTTAGATTTATGCTGCTGTAGTTGTACACTCGGATACCATTGTTTCTGGCGCACCTGAGTCGAAGCCTGAGATCTGAAGCAGACAGTTTCTGGATGACAGCCCACCCAAACTATCACGAGGCTACACACATCTCAAACCAATGGAGGCTTTTGGTGGGCTGTCATCCAGAAACTGCCTGCTTCAGATCTAGGGCTGCAACTCAGGTGGGCTACAGACTGTGGTATCCAAGTGTGCAGTTGACCTCTTGCTAGTCTATACTTTATCAAAATGCAGTATAGGAATCCCTTGTTTTGCACTGTTGTTGTTTTGGGTGTGTATCATACCTTTCTCTGTGAATCCGTGTGTAGTAAACCTTCATTATCCACCACTGCGTTTATGGGTGTGTAATTTACATTCATTACAAATGGTACAATACACAACCATAACACCAACAGCAGTACAAAACAAGGCATTATTTTACAGTATATGGGTGTGTAAAGTACAAAGAGGGTTTACTGTACACACATTCATTACAAACAGTACAATACACATCCATAATACCAATAGTGAACAACAAGGCATTACTGTATTGTCATTATTGCTTCTCCTTCTGGCTGTGCTATAGTAGGAAATCTCAAAGAGCAGATGAACACACAAAGCTATGGTATAGTGGTTGTACATTACACACCCATATACAGTAATGCCTTGTTTTGTACTGTTGTTGTTATGGGTGTGTATTGTACTGTTTGTTGTAATGAATGTATGTACAATGAACCCTCTTTGTATATTACACACCCATATACCGGACAATAATGCCTTGTTTTGTATTGTTGTTATGGGTGTGGTTGGTAGTGTTTGTAATGAATGTGTGTACAGTAAATTACACACCCATAAACCCAGTGGTGGATAATGAGGGTTTACTGTACACACATTCATGACAACAAATATTACAATACACACCCATAACAACAACAACAGTACGAAATAAGGGATTACCGTATTGGTTCGAACATTTTGTGGGGAAGTCTGTATTGTTGACATCTTATTGTGGCTGCTTTGGTTGCCTAACACATTGGGGTCGTATGCAAGAATATTCGTGGTGTATACGATGGGTACCGTACGATGGCTGTGTAGTGTATGTGTGTTTCTATGGTGTCATCGTACCGGTACCGCACCATCGTCAACACCACCAATGTTCTTGCATACGGTCCATTGAGGTACCTTAGTTACTAAAGTTATTCAATGCTGTGAATGATATATTATTAAAACACAGTATTTAATCTATTCACTAACAAGTGCTTGCTACCAATACAGTAATGCCTTGTTTTGCACTGTTGGTGTTATAGGTGTGTATTGTACTGTTTGAAATCAATGTGTGTACAGTTAACCCTCTTTGTAGTACATTACACACCCATATACAGTAATGCCTTGTTTTGCACTGTTGGTGTTATGGGTATGTATTGCACTGTTTGAAATGAATGTGTGTACAGTAAATAGCTCTCTTTGTACATTACACACCCATAAACCCAGTGGTGGATAATGAGGGTTTACAGTACACCGACTCATAGTGAATAAACGGTCTAATATACACCCATAACAACAACCGCAGAAAACGAGGTATTGTATAACTTACTTGTATGTACTTACTGACCCAATACTGTGATGTTTACTAAGAGATAGTTGCTGGGTCATTAAAGATGTGTCAGTCACCGTACTATTGATTTCTCCTTAAGGACCCTGTGATCGTGTATGTGAATTGAAGGCTTCTGATTCCTCCTGACCATGCCACGAAACACGCTCCTTCCAAATAGGTGTGTGTGTGTTTCGTGGCAATATTCAAAGAACTCGTTTACCTCCAATTTTCTGACTAAATCACAGGGTCCTTTAATTATACAGCAGGCATTCAATTTCTGTAACCCTCATCATGAAGGCAAATACAGCAAAGGTTGAAGAGAGAAAATAAAATAATGCAAGGATCTATTTTATTGTGTTCTTGGCAAATTGAAGGCTGCTGATTCCCTCAGAGCTGTAAAAAAAAATATCAACATTTGTACTGCGCGTTTTTTTGTTTGTTTGTTTGCATTTGCGTGTGGGAAACAATAGCCTCCAAATTGAGAGTTGTAGAATCATGGTCATCCCTCGTTTTGCACTGTTGTTATGGGTGTGTATTGTACTGTTGGTGATGAATGTGTGTACAGTAAACTCTCCTTGTACATTATGCATCCATATACCCAATGGTGGATAATGAGGGTTTACTGTACACACATTCATTACAAAAAGTGCAATACACACCCAAAACAACAGTGCAAAATAAGATAATACTGTACTATATCATGAAGAACAATGTTAAAGTCCACAATTGATGATGAGAGAATTTCCTCACGACAAATTTTGGTGACTGCTTTTACTCACTAGATTGGACATAGAGAAGGAATGTGGTAAATATGTCTCAGATATGCTGCTTTTATGTATCTCTGACCTCACTTCGCCTCATCTACGGTCATATTCAACCAGTTTGAGTATACATGGTATAGTATATAATCTCTTGTTTTGCACTGTTGTTATGGGTGTGTATTATACCGTTGCCTATGAGTGAGAAAAGGCATATGCTAGGGTCAATAGCAGGGCTATGAGGGATCGATATGCTCATGATATATTATGGAGTTTGTGGTTACCTGCTGGAGGGATTTGAGGCCTTCTGTAGAGTTATTCCAGAGAATAAAAGGTGACCACGTTAGGTGAAGAGCACAGAGAGTGAGGGGGGCTCCGTTGCTTCTTAAATTTAAACCCAGGTACGGTCGAGAACAGACTAGACCTCTTGTCCTGCTCTGAACCCCATTCGTTTCAGCTAATGAACTCCATAGGCCAAGTGGTCCCAGCTTTACCCAGAATCGAGTTACCCCTGTATTCTATGAACCCTGACCTTGCAACTGAGGCCACCTTTTTCTGCTGGCTACTGGACGTCATGTCGCTAATGGTACTGTGAACGGGGAAGTCAATCTTTCATCTCTGTGTATGTATAAATGGAGAAAGAGGACCGAGGAAATCTTTGATTCTTTAGCCTTGATGTTCTCCAAAATCTATCTGTTTTTCGATCTGCCTGGCGAGAAGTTGACCTCCTTTTTCGTCCCCAGTTAAGTAATACAATATTCTTGTCTGTCTTATTTTCTACAGCCAGGTGACGTACTGTACCAAAATGTCTCTATTGTTTGTCTGTGTGTAGTTTTGTAGTTCCTCACGCACAGACTGTTTGACCGAGCAGTCCTGCCAGAGTCTGATTGACCGGAGCCATGCAGATGCTATAAGGCCACGGACCGTGTGAGATCTGTGTTTCTGAGAAGGGTACGCTCGTGATCCAAAATTTGTATCCAGCAGGTCTTGTTGAAGTTTCAAATCATTTGACTTACTAGTGAACCATTTACTACATTTATCTTGTTTCATATTTGCTTGATCTCGCTTAATAGGCTACTCAATCAAGCAATTCGAAGCAAGCCTGGATAACACATTTTGGATTGCGTGTGTACGTGTGGAAGAGATGATGGACTATACTACTGGCTCAAGGACATGCACCCAAGGCACAACGAACCCATCAACAGCAGTCTCTCTTGTTATACCAATCATCAGCTATACCGGAGAAGGAGTACGTAAAAAATGAGAGTATAGATAGAATGAAGTACTGTAATAAATGAGAGTATAGATAGAATGAAGTACTGTAATAAATGAGAGTATAGATAGAATGAAGTACTGTAATAATGACGACAACATTGTGGGCTGTAATTATGACGACAAAATTGTGGGCCATATTCAAGAACGTTCGTGGTGCATATAATGGTGTGGTACCGGTACGATGGCTTCATAGAAAAACAATAGAGCCGTCGTACCGGTACCACGCCATCGTATACACCACGAATGTTCTTGCATACGGCCCTTTGTTCAACTCATTTCTAGAGGCTATATTAATGTTATTTTTGAGTTAGTAAATCTGCCCGCCATGCTTTGACTTCATCGACTCTTCACAGACCTAAGTCAATATAAAATCTTTTTTTCTGACAAATTAAACATTACGTAACATAATTTGATTTGCCTAGTTCAGTGTAGTAATTGAATGATATATTGTATAATTGCCGCAAAATTATATTTATATACTAAAATTTAGTAATGGAATAGATTTTTAATTGAAAAATGTCATGTAAACAACACAGTCTGCTGCAGCCAAGATGGAGACTTGGTGATATGGTAGCTAGGATGTGGAAATATCTTAATAACACTGACATATACCACACTCCCAGCTGACGTGGTGTGAAGGCTATGATTAAACACAGCCATGGCAACTGCTGCTGAGCCAGATGCTGATGAACAACAGAGGAGTGACTGGGAGGAGTTCTGTGACAAGCAGGCTAGGATTGCTGCCTCAGATTTTGTCAAGTCTTGGAAGGTGTTCGTAGCCTTACAAGCACAATTTACAGACTTACAACATAAAGACCTAGCACAGAAATTTGCCGAGCTTTTTCCTGGGCACTTAGAACAAGCTTTACAAAACCCTCCCAATGGAGTTAAAGTGAGAAATGGGTTAGGAAGTGTTAATATAAGATCTGCCTCAGCTGATGATATCCTGGAAGCTGCCAGTGATGAAGGTCCTGAATCACCAAAAATCCCACATAAACCATTTTTTAGGCGATTATCCTTTAAGGGACTCAAGAAGGGTAAAATATTCTTAAAACAGCATTCCGATGAGGTTGAACTCTCGCCCCACCACGACAAACAAGCAAAGAATGAGAGGCACAAAGCACGCACTGTGAAGGTAGCGGTGGAGTGTGTCAGAGAGGGAACGGTACACTTGTTGGCCGGTGACACTCAAGAAGGTCGGCCGCATTGGGTCAAGTGTCGTGTGGCCCTGGTCAAGGTAGCGGCTGGTTATATGCTGGAATTTTATGCTCCTCCAAAGGTGTGTGTGTTTTGTAATTATTATATACTTTACAGTTGGCAAAAAAATATTGGAACAACCTTTACATTGAAATCGACTATGATTTTCCCTAGGGGAGTTCCAATACTTGTTTTGCCATGTACTGACCTTGTAGGCTAGGTTGACTTTATTTATATTTTCACAAGTTAGAGAATTGTACTACAGTATTACCTTTCTGTATATATCACCATTTATTACAACTTTTCTAACTACTGTACATACCATTTCCCTCGTAGATGCGTTATAACACCACTTACCTCTTAAGGACCCTGTGATGTAGTCAGAAAATTGGAAGTAAACGAGTCCTTCAAATATTGCCATGAAACACACACTTATAAGGAAGGAGCTTGTTTTGTGGCGTAGTCAGGAGGAATCAGAAGCCTCCAATTCTTATACACGATCACAGGGTCCTTAAATGAGTATAGGTACTGTACTATTGGTAGGTGTAATTTTTTCTAAGACTATCAGCATTCTAAAGTAATCTTCAGATTTCTCTGTTCCAATTTCCAAAGATGCCCAAGTCAGAACAGAAGAATGTCCCGGTTACTAGGTTAGGCTTGAAGGATACCTCAATACAGGTTAGGTTAGGTTAGGCTGGCTCAGGGTAAAGTATTAATAACATGGCTCAGTTTTTCCATTTTACAGCATTTATGGTTGCTGAAAACTGGAAAACCTGAGTCAATTTTTTCCCCACTAACTTGGCTTGAATTTTCCACTTTTTTAATTTATGGTTGGTCATCAAGCCATTTATAAAGTCAAATATGCTAAATTATGGTATGTGATCTTCCCCACCTTAAACACCCAATCGGCTTGATTTTCCAGGCTCTACCCAAGACTGTGGGTGATGTCTGTGTTCAAAACAAAGAATTTCCTAAAGAAATGATGGTCAGAATCACTCATATCACAGGATATACTTAGAGAAAAATAAATATTTTCATAATGAATTCCTGTTGTGGCAACTTGTAAAAATTTATATACTTTACTTTTAAACTTAAACCTTTAATGGTGATTTTATTATTTTTATTTGCAGAGTATGAAGCCCCGCACAGGTGTTTTTTGTATATCCATTAACGAAGCCAGAGAGACAACAGACTTGGAAATGCCAGACCTCAGAAATACATTTGTTATCAAGGTAAATATTTTGTGAATTTGGTAGTTTTAAATTTGTATTACTGTAGTTTCACAAAATTTTCTCTTCCCTATTCATTAAGACGTAAGGACAGATATTGGATTTCTTTTAGAGTTAGAGATGTACTGATAACTAATTTTTACTGTCACTGATGCTCAATTTTAGGCCGATATCGACACCCTGATACTGTAATGAGCTGATATTGATACCTCAAGAAAATGCTCTTTTGTACCAATTTACTGATCTGATAGGCCTATTTACAGTATATTTGTAGGGCCTAGTGTTGTCTATTGCACTTCATGTGTATCCTACATATACATACAGGCTGTACAGTACTTGGAATATAAGATAAACAGAATTCAAAGCAGATGTATAATATTTCATCAGGAATACAAGGATTAGAGGAACAGTGAAGGTAGTTGAAATTTCGAAGAAGACACAAGAGGCAAGACTTAGATGGTACGGGTACGTTATTAGAAGGGATGGAGAAAGTGACGAGAGGAGAGCACTTGATATGGAAGTACAGGGAAGGAGGAGAGGAAGACCCAAGACAAGATGGAAAGACTGCATTGCACCGGATATGAGAGAAAAAGCCTGGATACCAACATGACAGGCGATAGAAGCAGGTGGAGGCGGCTCATCAAAAACAGCGACCCCGTATGAAGACGGGTTGATAAAGCTGACGACGAAGAAGAAGTATAATATATCATGAATCGGAGATTAGAATACAAAAAATACATAATAAACATCTAAGGCATGTGTAATGGTGTAGGGAAGTGGCGTCCCCATCACTCACCATTCTTGCAATGGTGCAGTCAGCCTTGTATCCCATACTATACAAGGTGGGAGTGAGGGGTGGGGACCCCGCTCTCTAACAATGACCCCACCAAAAGCTCAAATAGCCTTGTAGCCGGACCCCATGCCTATTAGGGTTCCTACACTGGCATGTGAAATGGGGTATTGATGATGATGATGTATGTAGTATGTGTAGTTAATTATGTAGTGTGAATAAGAATTTAGCAGAAATAGGGTGTATGGTAAGTATCCACAAAACAAATGCCTGTTATGTATAAGATTTATAATAATGATGATTTTTTTGCAGGCTGACAATGGGAATGAGTGGGTGGTTGAGGCACAGGATCAGGAAGATATGAAGATGTGGCTCACCACCATTGTTGCTCACTGTTGTCCCTCAGATAAAGAACAGTAAGACCACACTGGTTTTTGTAAATGTCTCCACAAAGGAAATTAGTGTGAAGTAATTATACAACAACTAGGGATCTATCACAAATACTCTTCTTTACCAACGGAAGGGAGTTAAGTGTAATGCGAGATTTGTGCAGTCCCTTTGTTGAAAATTTTGTCAAATTCTTTTGTGGGGTGATTGACAATTAAGGTTGTGAATGTTTAGACTGGTGTAGATATAATTTTGGTTGTACCATAAGCTTAAATTTCAAATATATCTAATGTTATGGTTGATATGAAAGTGCCTCTACTACTTAATGTACTGTATATTTTTGGTGCACACAAGTTGCGTTTCCAGTAAAGGCAACATGCAAGGACAGAGTTTGCCTATTTTACTGAGTGTGTCAGCTCAGAGTCACTTGGATTTATTAGGACATAGAGCACAAGACAGTATGGCCCATTGTATTTTTTATGCATTATCCTGATGTTACCTTGATTTCTAGAATTTGTTTGAAGGAAGGAAATGTTTACTAATTCGCATGAAAATGGTGATGATGCGCCATATGTATCACTGTCATGAAATTTAAGAGAACAGAGGAATGGAAATACACAAAAGAGGATGAGTACATGCACAAGACTTGAAAATTAATAATACTGGATGTTGCATGATTGGTTGTTTGTGATAACTATTTGTTACAATTGTGTACAGTGTTAATGAAGGTGTAGGGAAGTGGCATCCCCATCGCCCACCATTCTTGTGAGGATGCAGTCAGCCTCATATCCCTTACAATACAGGGGTGAGGGAGGGTTAGGGACCCCGCTCTCTAACAATGACCCCACAAAAAGCTCAAATAACCTTGGAGCTGGATCCCTTGCCTGATGGGGGTCCTGCACTGGTATTAGAACCTCCCCACCCCTTGAAAAAAGAGAAATGGGGTATTGATGATGATGATGATGATAATGAAGGTTGTAGTATAATATTACTGGATAAACTCAGAGGAGCATTTATTTCAGAGCCAAGAACTATGAACTGAGGCCAGCCATGTACAGTGTGAAGAATGAATCGTCTCTGTCACTGGCAGCTGCAATTGGTGAGGCAGGAGAACGATTAGAGCATCCACCTGACCTTCCCCCACGTGTTCCTGGCACCACATCACCTTCCCCACAACAGGTCAATACATTTTCAAATTTCTTACCTATTTTGTGAAAACTTTGAAAAATGAACTGGATAGTATTGCACTTGATTAACATAGATTGCTCTTCACTGCAACAATGCCATACAAGTACATTTATAGCATACTGTAACATTCTCTTCCCTCCTTCTTTTCCTTTCCTTTGTGAACCTCCTCTTAGTATTCTCTTCCACACCTTTCCCAGACACATAAGGGTCTGTGTTCTTTGTATTGGCAACCATGAACATTACTGTAATCTCAACAGAGTGAAGCAAAATCAACCGAGTAAAAGCTTCTCGCATAATTATACTTTTTACTTCATATGTGTTCTTACGGAGGCCTGTTATCTTGATTTTGATTATGATTTAAATATAGTAGGTTCTACCTAACTTTAAATATATCTATGTTTGTGGCTTTCTCCTCAAAATAAGGTAGCTTTATGATTGGACTGAAAAATTGTTCTTTGTTTGGGGTAATCTTGAACATAATCATTAAAGACCCTGTGATGTAGTCAGAAAATTGGAGGTAAATAAGTCCTTCAAATATTGCCATGAAACACCACCTATATGGAAGAAGCTTGTTTCGTGGCATGATCAGGAGGAATCAGAAGCCACCAAGTCTCATACATGATCACAGTGGCAATTACTTGAAGATGATAAGTGATTATAGTAACCTTAGATGCCATGTCATCTTTACTTATTGTTGTAAACATAATCTCCTGGGGAAGGTAATTTGTGTACAGTCACAAGTACTAATAAGTATACAGCTTTGTTTGAAGCTTTGAACAGTCCAATTCACCAACGAACTAATTCCAATGGAGATCTTATTGTGCATTTACTTAGTGTCTCTGCATACTTATTAGTGCTCATGACTGTACATCTTACAGGTATTTTGTTATTGTTCTTGGATGAGATTCATAGTCTTTTTTTTTTCTTTTTTTTCCCTATAGATCTCTCTCGCCACAGCAAGACAAAATAACCTCTCCATGCACTCAAGATCTCAGAATGGATTAGGAGATTACTCCAATGAAGATGCTGGTGAGTTGTTTCCATCTTGTATGACTGACTGAGCACAATAGAGACATACTGTATATATGGTAATAAATTGCATCAAATTAGTAAATAACACAAAGTCTAAATAACTACTGTACCTGTATTGTAATATTTCAACAGGTCTTTGCTTTTGATCAAATATTTTGTTTTGGGTTATATAAATTAGTAGACATAGCCTATACCTTAGGTACAGTTGCCCACACATGAAGCTGGTTTGGCTCGTTACTTGTGAGGTAGCTACAAAAGAAAGGAAAGTGAAAAAAGATGTAGTTTATTGACAGGCAGACAGTAAAATATTAATACTGTCTGCTTGTCAACAAACTATAACTTTTGCTCACCTTCCTTCCTGTTGTAGCTACCTCACAAGTAGCGAGGCGTACCAGCTTCATGTGTGGGCAACTGTACATGGAGTTTAATTTTCATTACCAATACTTAAGGACCCTGTGATTGTGTATGAAAATTGGAGGCTTGTGATTCCTCCTGACTATGCCACAAAACAAGCTCCTTCCCTATAGATAGTGTTTTGTGGCAGTGTTTGAAAGACTCAATCACCTCAAGTTTCTGACTTACAACACAGGGTTTCTTAATATTATTTTAATGCTATTTTCACTAGGGTGTCATATTTCTGTATTGCTGTCCCTTGAACACTTTTCTGCTTTCCTGATGCAGAAGGGATTGAGGTTTTGGTGCCTTTGAGCAACATGATATATTATATTCTATAATACTATATCTATAAGCAGAAAAGTGTTAACTCTCTTTCTCCATTTTCTTAATGCAGAAGGGAACGAGGGTTTAGGTATGTATGAGGGACATGATTTGGCACTCGCCCTTAAAAATCACCTCACCAAAAGTGTTATTGTAATGATTCCTGCTTCTTGCTGTTGTTTATTTTGAAGGTGAAAGTAAAATTTTGATGTTTTATTCTTTTGATCTTATACTCATTTATTGATGTTTCATTTATTCATCACTGCTTGTGTGTCCATCCCATAATTCATTTATTCTCAAACTGCTTTATTCCTGATATTGGCCTAGTATTTTGTAGTATTTCATAATATTTATACAGTATTTTCATTTCTTGTGAATAGTTATTTGTTTCATGCTAAACAATTGGCTTCCCTCAGTTTAGCAGCATTTTTATTTGTGGTTTTGAAAATACTTTAATTTTTTTTACATTTTTTAATATTCTTTGTTATCACATCAGTATTATGCTTAATACAAGATTTTTATTATGTTTATAAACTAGTTTTTTTAATTCATTTATTTGGTGGATGGAGTAATATGTTAATGTACAGTGTACAATGTTTTGTTCTAAGCAACCTCTCTAACTTCATTGGTGGAGATAAATATTCATGCTAAGAATATTAATCTGTCAATTTTTACGGTACAGGATGGTACTGTACTGATTTTACAAAAAGTTACTAATTTATATTATGTTTGATGGTAAATTTTTGACACTGTATTTATTAGCATTGTACTGCAGTAACTTTTACAGACTGTACAACTAATTTACTTATGTTGTTAATGTGTGAAATTTTGGTTGTTTTTAATTTGAGCATTCATAAGTGGATTTCTTCTCTTCATAGACTCAGACTTGGTAAAAATCATGTTATCTAATTGAGATTGTAATCAGAAGCACCTTCATTCTCGATACGATGATATTTACAGCATTGTTAAAACTACTTTGTAAAGTATACCCTTGATAACATGATTAAATACTGATACCCGGTAATCATTGTCATACTGTACAGACTAAGACAAAGTGTTCTACAGGGCCTATGATTAATGACGAGTGTTATGTATGTGTGTGTTATATCAAGGGCCTACTGTATTAGTGTACACTTGCCCAAAAGTTCATTAAGAACCCCTGTGATGTAGTCAGAAAATTGGAGGTTAATGAGCCCTTCAAACATTACCACGAAACACCACCTACTGTACATAAAGAAGCTTGTTTCGTGGCATGGTCAGGAGGAATCAGAAGCCACCAGGTCTCATACACAATCACAGGGTCCCTTAACTCCACCAGCCAGCTATTGCTTCCCTGGCTGTTTCAGATTTTCATGATTGTCTTAGTGCCAACCAAAAAAATACGTTATAAATGAATCTAAAGGTTCGAAACTGGTTGGCGGAGTTAAGGAATTTAATTTTTCATCATGCATATGAAAATCATGGCATGTAATGTGGCACACATTTATTTTTTTAATGATAGGTGGTACATTTTGCCTTCATCAGACAGTATTGAATTTTGAAGAACTTCATTTAACATTCTTATTCTTAACATATTGTGAATTTTTGCTCAGGTTTTTGTATTTACCAGGAGGAAAGGGCTAATGAGTTCTTGTGAAAGTACATTAGCATAGTACAGTTTAATTAGTCAATGATATACCATAATGTGTTATCAGTACCTTGACTGAGGGATGTTTCCGCCAGAGGTAGATTTCTACGCAACACTACGGGACTACCCCTGGTTCCACGGTACCTTGTCTCGCTGTGATGCTGCCTCAGCTGTGCTCCAAGAAGCTGTGGCTGGACATGGAGTATTCCTGGTGCGGCAGAGTGAAACCAGGAAGGGCGAATATGTCCTTACCTTCAACTACCAGGGTCGTGCAAAGGTATTGCAGCCAAAATGGAGGGTTAACTGTTTTGTCAATATGGAAAATCTATGCTTCTGTAAATCAAGAGCTCAAGACAAGACACCTTTAAGAAGTCTGTTGTGAGTCTAATGCAATATTTTCTCCTATTTGTTAAGCATCTGAGGATGACCATCAACCCTGATGGAGCATGTCGGGTTCAGCATCTATCATTTGCCACAATATTTGACTTGCTGGAGTACTTCCGAGACAACCACATCCCTCTAGAGTCTGGTGGCACCTCTGATGTCACCCTCTCTGAGTTTGTTATTGCTGCAGATTACACCGTCCAGACCAACCAAACAGGACCTGACCGCAGGCCTCCTAATCTCCCTGACACCAGAGAGGTAAGGTTATAAGATTGTACTGTATAGCCTGATTATTTTTTCTTTTCATGCCAAGCCCA
Source organism: Petrolisthes cinctipes (assembly GCA_033782935.1). NCBI lineage: Eukaryota > Metazoa > Arthropoda > Malacostraca > Decapoda > Porcellanidae > Petrolisthes > Petrolisthes cinctipes. The sequence goes on along the minus strand of JAWQEG010004518.1, from coordinate 19,909 downwards.
TTATAGCTCATTACCTCCTCCAGGTCTGCAATAATTACAACCAGAAATATTACAGTGAGTTAATCTATTTACAGGTTGCAACACATGGGGGATCAGTACGTATGACGACCCTGGCACTGGAGAGACTTCAGTACGAGCAGAGCAACTCAGGTGGGTCAACTGGTCGGGCTGTAGAAAATACATACACCTATACCTGAAGTAACGCTGCACCTGGCAGGCAGATTCTCTCTCTTATACCAGAAGACACAGAGCAGGAATATCCATGACATATTTAATTTAACTGTACAATACTGATATTATTAGAGACATTCTGAAACATAGCTGACCAATTGCCAAAATAATTGCAAAGATTATAAAAACAAACAGTGTTAGCTTACATGCTCTCCACTTTGATTTGATTTTGGTAACATTAATTTATATGGTTGGTTGATGCCTTCTATCCTAACTGAAACTCCCCTTCAAGCCTAGCCAAGGTTGAAGAGTAACAACTTCTCCATCTCATATTATGGTAGTGTTTTACTGTGAGCCTGCCCATTCATTCCAAAGGGGCCAGTCACTCATTGCCCCCAGGAGAACTCTCAGAAGGAGTTTGTGTAGCTTGGTATAATGTGTTGTGTTAAGGTGAAGAAATTCTTAGGGCCATAGGCAAAAACATTGAAGGTGTTGACGATAGTGCATTACGTGTACGACGACTCCATAGACGCACTTTGGAGCCATCGTACCGGTACCACACCATCGTCAACACCACCAATGTTCTTGCCTATGGCCCTTACTAAGGTAGAGAGAGACAGGTGATATAGGTGATACTTCCAGGGATGTGTGTTGAATAACTAGGGCTAACCAGATGATTCCTGTATGTGGATATTTGACTGTCAGTAACACCAGTTATTGTAAGATTGAAGGGACCCTGTGATGTCAGAAAATTGGAGGTAAATGAGTCCTTCAAACATTGCCACGAAACACACACACACACCTATATGGAAAGAGCTTATTTCGTGGCATAATCAGAAGGAATCAGGAGCATCCAATTTTTGTACTTGATCACAGCGTTCTTAAGGAAAAGATATTATACCAGCCATTTAGGGGAGTTTCCATGAGGGAACAAGGTATCCAGCCTGATGAATATAATGGCAGTTAGTTAGTTTTGTTTTGGAGCAGCTCAGTAACTCAGCTTGTATCCGAACCTCCACATCAGGAATAATTGACATGTTACTTATTTCGGAAGAAGATTTACCGTATGTACTTAGGTTATAACTCATGTAATTATAAATTTTTCTTGTGTGCTATTTATAGAACATATGGAGAGGAAAATGACCATCAGTATAGCTGCCATGCCAGTTTGTACAAAACTTTACCTTGAAAATCACTTGTTTTAAAGGTGATACTACTTTGCTACAGATAAAAATTGAAAGTACTGTATGTTGACAAAGTGAGATGTTCAAGTGGTGCAGCTTTCTCATATTTCATTGTTTACTATGACAATATTTGTGTTCTTAGTTAAGGCACCCTGTAATGAAGTCAGAAAATTGAAGGTAAACGAGTCCTTCAAATATTGCCACAAAATACACACACCTATTTGGAAGGAGCTTGTTTCATGGCATGGTCAGGAGGAATCTTGAAGCCTCCAATTTTCATACACAATCACAGGGTCCTTAATTAAGAAGTCTGATATGTAGTATTGCTATGGCCCTACAGTTATAAGAAGTAGCTGTTAGTTTTGTTTATACCGTACATTTTAATTCCTTTTTTATTTTATTTTTTATACATATGAAGTACAGTAAAAAAAAAAATTCTCATCATTTCTAATAACATGAAATGAATATACTGTACTGTAAGCTCATGTAGTTTGTGTGTAGGTGGATGATATTCTCATTATTTTTAAGTCTCGGAGAAATGAATATGGCACACTTTTTGTCTTTAGTATGAGAATTGGAAAAATGGCAGAGTCAGTTATAAGTGGATTTCAGGAAGGGTAATGTAATCCTGAGGTGGGACAAGAGGGACCTTCCCACTTGAAATGCATCTTGATATCCCAGTAACAAGGTACAGTACTGTAAAAATGATTAACAAGTGCACAAACTAATTTACTGTATTACCATTACAGATATTTATTGATTTTGTAGATTTGTTTAAGTTTTGGCACAATATTGGGCTACTTGTCAGAAAGGTTTACTACTTTTTTAGTCCAACTACTTTAGTTTTGGTCCAAAATATCTAGCAACACTTCAGTATGTGTACAGTACTGTACTGTGTATCTTGACCAAGTTATTTTGTCCCACTCCTGGCAAAAGAATCCAGTGGATTCCCAGAGGAAGGGTAAATTTATTTCAAGACTTTAAAGTGAAGAATTGATTTCAGTATGTATCTGAGAATTCTTATGAGAGAGATTTTAAATTATAATAAGAGAATTGGTAACATTAAAAGAAATGAAACCAGTAGAGTTCAGTAACTCTATATCGATTAATAAGGCATAGAATGATTGGTTATGAAAAATGCTACTGTATGTTAATTACTTGATGACAGAATGCTTTTGATTAGTTCATAGATGGATGGCAAGGGCAGTGTCAATTGTATTTGATACATAGTAGTTAAGAAATTCTACTAAGATTGTATATGGTAGTTGATAGATGCAGGTGAAGGTATGCATTTGTAGGGATAAAACTTATACTCCCAGCATATACTTTTCTAGGGCATGTAGGAATCAGTGTAGGGTCAAGATTATTATTTATTACAATGCCACTATAATGTGTTGGTCCTGCACTAGCATGCTATTGCATTGCATCAAACTATAGACACTCAAATTTATATTCTTTTACTCAATATGTGTCAGGCATTAATATGGGTTAAATGTTTTATTTGTGCCATTTATTCGAAAGCATTTGGAACAAGCCTACATGCTTCATGTGTTTTGTGATTTTTGGACACAGACTTGTACTGTGTTTTTATTCTGTTTAGTTCTTGTGCTTTTAAAATAGCTCTAATTTAGCAACTTGTGGTATGAGTTTTGTGAATTGAATGCCTCAGGTTTTGAAGGATATATTTTTCAGACTTGATAAGCATCAGTGTTGTATTTAATCAAATTCATTAATCAATAATGCAGTTCTTCCACTTGATATGAGCATATGCTCATGTACTGTAGGTGTCAATAGCATGACAGAATTAACAATATGGTAAATGCTCAAGTTTGTAGCTGATGCCTCATTTACTGTATATCTGAACTGCAGATCTTAACCTGTACAGTCTGGGGCAAAAGTCGTGTCTCCTCACTTAGCGTTTCTTGAAGTATAACTAACATAAAGGATAATCATTGGACCAACATATTCACCAACAACACAGAATTACAATATTCAGAGGACAAATTGGTAAACTACTCTGGGTTTTCATTTTATGAGCCTGTGAAGCTTATATTTCCATACTGTATTTCATTACTTGGCAGATGTGGCCACACGACTTTTGCCGCTGATTGTACTGTATTTCTAATGTCCCAATGGCTGACCAGTTTCATTGCTCAAATAACGAGTAAATCCAAAACAGTAGATGTGATATGGACTCAGTTTCCTGCTTCCATCAAGAAAATCTGTGACTATGTTGAGGCACAGCTGCTACACTTAACCTGTTTGGGGAGGTTAGTGTGGACATGGAAGCCTCAGGTCTAGGTAACTTGAAAAAGAAAAAAAATACAAGGAAGTGCTAATCTCATTTAATTGTAAGTTATGAACAGAATTATGTATGTTATTCTCACAAGATCCATTTGTGATATTTTGTGTGTGTGTGTGTGTATATGTGCATGTGTTTGTGGGTTTGCATAGAGCTTATTATTTGGCCATATTAACTGCAATCTCAGTGCTTTATGTGTAATGCAGTACAGTATAAAAATCCTAATTTACAATTCACTATGGGTGCAAAAGAAACAATATTCTCATGATGACCTTTAAACAACTTCTTCCTGCATTTGTGAAAGTATAACATTTTGTTATTTTTATGTACTTAACAAGATTATTTATCTATATTTATAATTATCTACCTATCACTCTGATTTTTCACTCCCACTTTGAACCATGGGGATGACCACAGCAAAAACAAATCTCCAATTTTACCTGTTCCAGCACTAATTTCTTCACTCAGTAAAATACTCTCCTTCCACTCATATTTCTTTCCCTACCATATTCTTCCACCTTGTTCATCCGTCTGAATGGTGATCTGCACCACATACCAGGTCTCTATATTTTACTTCTATACATCCTCTTTTTAAGGACCCTGTGATTGTGTATGAAAATTGGAGCCTCCTGATTCCTCCTGACTATACCACGAAACACGCTCCTTCCTTATGGGTGGTGTTTCGTGGAAATACTTGAAGGACTCCGTCATCTCCAATTTTCTTACTACATCACAGGGTCCCTTAAGTTTATTACTTAATTCTCTCCATGTGTCCAAACCACCTCACTTCACCCTCTCTACCCTCCAGGAAGATAGAGCCAGCGTTGACTGAGTGTTTGATAGTTTTGGGTGGTAAAAGGATGGAAGAAGTAAAGGAGTTCAATTATCTAAGGACAGTGTTGTGTACAATTGTGCACCACAATCCCTAGCCCACCTGAGTCAAAGCTCGAGATCTGGGGCAGGCAGTTTCTGGACAACAGCCCACCCAAAGTGTCCATTGGTACAAAATTTGTGTGGCCTGGAGATGGTTTGGGTGTGCTGTTGTCCAGAAACCGCCTGTTTCAGATCTCGCCAAAAAGTATCGATCCACCTGGTCACGATGTTTCTGGAAGTGAACATTAAGTCACATGGGCAGCATTATCGTTTGGGTTGGTAATCGTGACTGTGAGTTGCCACCATTCTCTCATCATTACACATTAAATATTGTTACTGTTGAAGTGCCGTGTAATACATGAATATGTGAAAATGGATGGAATGTGATCTTATAATCACTATGTCATTTGTATTCACGGAAAGTAGTGCATTTTATATAACATGACAGGCCAGAGGAATGGCTTGACAAATAGGGATTAAATGGTGTTTAATTTTGTGAAACAGTTCTCAGTCGATTGGCTTATTATGAGATAAGCTGATGAGTCATATAGTGACTTGGACGAAAATGAATTATTATTTGAATCACAATAAAAGTATTCGTGGTGACGGCATCTGAACTGCAGGCGTACCAACAAAATGCATCACAGTAAATTATCACAATGTTTCGCCATAGTGCCATGTTATTTCTATGTGAAAGTGGCCCGATACATTTTGGTGAGAGTAAACATTGCAGCAAGGAAGGGGTGATCAATGAGAGGGCAGTGTGGGGCAGACAGGTTATAGGATAGTTGGTGAGAATTATGAAGGGTAGGAGTGTGAGCATAGAATCAAAATGGGGACTGAGAAATAGTATAGAGTCATGGACATGGAATAGGGCACAGCAGTGTAGAATAGGTGCAGTGGAAATGCAGTACTTAAGAGAAGCAGGTGATTTGACAAGGCAGAGTAGGGAAAGTACAGTAATGAGAGTGTGTGTGAGAGATACAGTTTAGGTGTGAAGGCAGTTAGTGCTGAGTGTGGTGTGGCTGAGAGGATATACTTATAATATATAATAATTAAGTTATACTTTACAGTAGGTGTGTACCAGAGAGATATTTAAAGTAGGTCAAATTTATGTTAGAAATATCTTCATTGGGAAATATTAATATATTGCTTTTATATCAAGTATATAAACAAGTGTACAATATACTGCAAGGTCAAATAAATTTACATTATATGTACTGTTATTTTATGGAAAAGTACACAATGTAGAAATGTGGTTGAAAAAGGAGGGTTCAGATGCCTAAGGAGGAAGTGTTTGAACAGGATATGCTAGTGACTTTTTAAGTGACTGACCCATTTGAGAGGAAGTTCCCAGAGAGAGAGAGAGAGAGAGAGAGAGAGCTATAGCCAGAGAGATAGGTAGACTATAATATTTTATTGATAAGATATTCCTCTATATAGATTCATTGTGTGGCTATATATGTATTCATAGTACATTTACTGTATAATGGTCATCAAGAGGATTATGCTTTCTTTGTCAACGTGTTGCCATATCAGCTAAGACTAATTTGACTTAGGACCCTGTGATCATATATGAGTATTGGAGGCTTCTGATTCCACCTGACTATGCCACGAAACAAGCTCCTTCCATATAGGTGGTGTTTCATGGCAATATTTAAAGGACTCATATAAAGTATCTCCAATTTTCTAACTACGCCACAGGGTCCCTTAAGGTAGATATTTGTTATACAGTGAAATCTTATTCAACCAGTAAGATGTGATGATGTTGAATTCTATTTAAATTCTTTAACATTTTCTGTTAAATGTTGTTGAATTATACATGGTTGGTTTAAACTCTTTACTGTAATTGAATGATGTTAGAAAGTTGTACTGTATACTCTAAACAGTTTAGGCCTATGTGAGGTCCTTGATTTACTCATCTTTTGCTTTTAAGGGAAGGTTCTTTTGTTGGTGAATTTGAAGGTCTGTGATTCCTGCAAACTATGCCAAGAAACAGATTTCTTAGTATTTAAGGCATCTGTCTCCTGTCATATTTAGGAGTAGCCTTACAGTTTGCCAACAAGAGAATCTCCCCTTAAATCAAGTCTTGTAAGCTGTTTCTCTTGGATAAGGGCATAAGCTCGTGCTGTCATATCTACTGTTATGCACATTGCAACATTATTTTTTAGTATGAAAACTTGAGGTGTAAGATTTTTTTTCATTTACACTTACTGTTTATGTTGATTGGTCATAAATATGATTTTTTAATACTCATATTTTCTAGTCATAGTTATAAGTACATATTGTTTATTTTATGTATGCCACATGGTAGGTAACTGGAGTTTACTTACTTTTCATTTGTATATACAGTATATTACATGTAGCTTAAAAACAGGCGGCCACTAAATGCTCCACAAGTTGAGCAAAATTTGTTTTGGTATGATTGGAAGGTGATGCTGTACTGAAATCTGACAAGAATGTCAAGTCTTTAGGTATCACCCATTTACTCTGAATATTTTCTGGAATGACTTCATGAGCAAGATCTACAAGTAGTTGATGTATCATCAATACTTACTGATGTATGAATGGGGCATTGTAATTTTCTGTTATCATATTTATATATATATTCTCCTCTTTTGTTGACAATGATATTTGATATGTGTGCAGTATATCTGTTGTAATTCATGGCTTGGGATATACTTCTGGGCTCTAGGATGTTGAAGTGATTGCATTATTGCCTCACCATCTGCTGACCAGGGTTTAATACTCATCATTGCATGCAAACCTCTTGTGGGTGGGGTTGTACCCTCTTGATCCCTGTAACTTCAGTGAGCTATGTAGCCTTTATGGCTTAGCTCAGTACAATGTATTTTTATCATTTGAAATGTATTAAATGTTCTGCCAAAGACATGGCATCAGATTATGATCATAAGATAGTATATTGAAGTGACTCAGTTATAGGAGTTTGATAAGTAGTGATCACAAGACTCACTTAGTGAGATGAGTTGAGGTAGCTTATGTAAGTTTCACTTTATACAGTACCTTGTGCAGTTGTAAACTGTCATGGAGCTGGAATTATGTTGTGAACTAATATTTTGATATTTGTGTGCATTTACAGTACAGTACATCATTGTGAAAAAATGGGAATTAGATTGCAGTGTTCACAACTTCAATTTTTCTTTAGATAATCACATCATGTGATTATTTGCTGAACTCTGTCACTGATACTTTAATAACACAGCACATGTTGCCTTATATGTAATGCACAGCTCATACAGGAATGATAATAGCTTAAGGACCCCTGTGATATAGTCAGAAAATTGGAGGTTAGTGAGTCGTTCAAGCATTGCCACGAAACACCACCTACGTTAAAGGAGCTTGTTTCGTGGCATAGTCAGGAGGAATCAGAAGCCACCAGGTCTCATACACAATCACAGTGTCCCTTAACAGTGTTTGTGCTAAATCTTCATTCCTATTAACGCTGTGCCTGATATTTGAAGCCACTTGTTAAAATATGGAATGGTGATACTGCATGATTTCTGTCCGTAAAATTTTATTCCAACAATGCATGATTGAGTACTGTCCCTTGGTGTCATGGACGTACTTCAAGAACTTGCACTACATGTTCCCGTCAATGTACAGTATTTATTTGTTATTGCTTGATGCTATTCATGTTGCAGTTAATTTAAGGACACTTGTCCATCCAGTAAGCACTTCCATTATTACTCAGTGATATCCATATTATTTTATAGTAATCCCAAGGGAGCAGAATATCAGAAGTGTACTGATATCAAACTGTGATAGACCAGGGTTCAGTACCTTGAACTTGTGCTGTACTCAGTGACAGTTTTAAAATCTTGGCCAATTAAATGCTCTATGGAAATACAGTGCATCATCTGTATGTGATTGATATATACCGGTACTCGTATTGTCTGACCTTTACTGTACAGTGGTGTTCTTTAGATGTAGAAAAAAAATTAGAGTATGAAATCTTCCCGGCTAAATGTAATTTGTAAAATTATCCTTCTGTGGATAATATTAAAGTGTATTGTGGATTTCTTGATGAATTTTGAATTTGCAGTGCAGCTGATCTACTTTATGTATGGAGGCAATCTGTGGATCATGATGTTGTCTTGTGTCTTCTTCATGTAGTATACATTGTAATTTCAGAAACAGACAGACACTTGTTTGCATGTTTCTATGTAATTGTACCTCTTTGTAAAAGAGTACAATGCAGTGTATGTAAATAGGAAATTTGTATCGAGTTATCGTAAGTGTAATTCTTCTCCGATAACATGTCTTATTGGGATTAGGATTTTCAGAATTTTGATTGAATGTGCAATATTGATTGAATGTTTATAGTAGTGGTTTGTCTGTATTGGTAGCTTTTGTTTATGTTGTAGATGTGCAGTATATATGAAATATCTGAGGGCTTGTCATTTTCTCCTCTTATTAAGGCTGTAGTAAGAGGCATACTGTATTCTGTAGCTGTAATAAGTCAGGAATACTATCTAATCTCACAAGTGTTATCTGCTTCATATTTTCATATCAGACTGGAAAAATAATTTTTATAAACATCACTGACTCATGACATCAGGGAGATTTTACAGCCTCTACTGGTTAGGATTTATACTATATCTCCTTATGGTTTAAATGTAAGGCTTATTGAAGAGAGTAAAGCATTTCTGTGGATTTCCCCAGGAACATGGCATCTGAAGCTATTTTCTCACTTCATTGCTGTTTATTATTGTCAGGAATACATCCAGTGCATATGTTAATTATTACTGGGTGTATCAATTGAAATTCTCATGTGGTTTGTAGATTTTTATAAATCTTATTAATTGGCTTGTGGGTAATTTCTGTGTTTATTGCATAGGATTAGTACACTCTGTACAAACATCATCATTGCACCTCAGTGTACTAAAACATGGGTATGGATGAAACAATATGACACTTGGGGCAATATGTAAGGAATGTCATGGACTGAGTGACTGGACAGTGAATGGACAGTAGCATTATACACACTTAGGGACCCTGTAATGTAGTCAGAAAATTGGAGGTTATAGAGTCCTTCAAACATTGCCACAAAACACCACCTATATTAAAGGAGCTTGTTTTGTGGCATTGTCAGGAGGAATCAGAAGCCACCAGGTCTCATACACGATCACAGAGGCCCATCACTAAGGTCATCATCAGTACGGTACCTGGTACATTACTATTCCTGCATAGGGCCTCGCGTACTTTCGTACTACTGTACACGTATTGTTCACTGGTGTAATGTTAATATTTGTGCTGGGTGTATATTGATAAGTGCATGGATGATTCATATGCTGCATATTTTGTAGGATAAATTATGGGGACTTGATTTTTTAGCCCTGATAGGACCTTATGTTTTGGATGTTAAGAGTGAGGTAAAACTAGGAATGAAAAGGATTGATGTAACACATGACTGTCTAATGTAGTAAGTTCACTCTGTCTGAAAGTATTTGATTAGTTGGTTAATGATTAAGTCAATTTAAGGTCATGAACTGTAGTTATTTCAGACTAAATTGTGCATCTTCTGATTAATTTAGTATCTTTCATCAGTGTATTCCTGTTTCTTCATTCTTGATATATTAATACAATTAAGGGACCCTGTGATGTAGTCAGAAATTTGGAGATAAATGAGCATTTCAAATATTGCCACGAAACACCACCTATATGGAAGGAGCTTGTGTCGTGGCATAGTCCAGAGGAATCAGAAGCTTCCAATATTCATACACGATCACAGGGTCCTTAAACTTACCAAGTGCCATAAGGCATCTGTTATCATCAGTGCAGTGCCACTTGTTTAGCAGGAGACTGTGAGAACGAGACAGTAACTTACATTCCAAAGACAAGCAGTTGTGTTGGCAGGACTTGGGAATGCAGGAGTCAGCAGGTGTTGTGCCATGATAAATATGATTGCTGGTCAAGTGTTTTATATTATGGGACCCTTTGATGTAGTCAGAAAATTGGAGGTGAAATATGAGTCCTTAAATATTGCCACAAAACACAACCTATATAAAAAGAGATTGTTTCGTGGTATAGACAGGAGGAATCAGAGGCTTCCAATTTTTGTACATGACCACAGGGTCCTTAACACTCATAGCCTTGTCTCTCAGTATTCAGATATCTGAATGACTGAGGTGACTGTAAACCATACATGTTAAGCATAGTTGAAACATGTATAAAGCACCAGGAGACTAAATAATTTTAGGACCAACCCTGTGATCATGTATGAAAATTGAAGGCTTCTGATTCCACCTACTATGCCACAAAACAAGCTCCTTCCATGTAGGTAGTGTTTCGTGGCAGTATCAGAAGGACTCTCTAACCTCCAATTTTCTGACTACATTACAGAGTCCCTTAAGCACATGTTATACTAGATGCTGTACGAGTGTCAACTGCAGCAGTGTTAATGCACAGTAACTGCTTGCCATTTTTTATTATAATTTGATGGTAGGAGGAAAGCATCTTACCTGGTTTTGTGGAAGGAGGTCAACATACATTGCAATGCTGCTTTATGAATAACATTTTTGTAATAATGCACAACAATGGTATCTGCTTGTCATGTTTGACTAAGGACCCTGTGATTGTGCATGAGAGTTGGTGGCTTCTGATTCCTCCTAACTATGCCACGAAACAAGCTCCTTCCATATAGGTGTGTGTGTTTCGTTGCAATATTTGAAGGACTTGTATACCTCCAATTTTCTGACTTCATCATAGGATCCCATAAGTGATATAAATGAAGCTTCTTATGTGGCTTTGTGGTTAGAGGTCAAACATTGCTGTGTAATATGAACATTTCACATGTATAGTAATAGTAGTAACTAGAGAGAAGTATTGCAAGTAGAAATGAAATTTTTTATTAAGCTTTAATAGTTTTGCCTGACATAGATTTGTAGCTCAGCTGGCTGAGTTATTGCCATGGTTAAGTCATTTGTAAGTCGACTAGGGAATATTGAAGTGCATTATGAAGCTTAGCCTTCACTTGTCTCTTCCACTTTCTGACTACTGTATGGTACAATAATTTGATTTATGCGTGTGAACTTGAGCTTTGTATAATTCTATTTCTTAAGCTTGTAATTAATGGGCAATATGCTGCTGAAAGTGATGCACTGTATAAGCATTAATTATGTATGATAGCAATTTTAGTGCATTCTCTCTTTCTTGTATAGCTAATCAGCAAACTGTGATGTGGGAATTACAACATGTTTATAACTAGTAATGTGTGTTTGTCATCGGGATAGAAGAAACTTAGCCATTCATAATCACCAGAGAGTAGTGTATTATGGGGCAGCCTTGTGGCATGAATACTTTCTAGCTGCAAGTGTGTCCAGCATTGAACCTTACCAAGGGCTGTGTAACCTGCTACAAGAGTACACCTGAGGAATCATTCAGGGTAATAACATACATACTGTACTGTATATCTGACGGTTCTCGGACATTTGTTGTTGTGTAGGATTTGCCGGTTCATAATTTTGATGTTTTTGTATTTGGTGTTTTCTGTGATTGTTAAGGAGGCTATCTTGTTTGCAAATTGGATGGCTACTGAGCCCTCCTATCTGTGCCAGAAAACAGATGCCCTCAGTTGTACTAATAGGGGATCTGTTTCCTGGCATAGTTTGGAGGAATCAGAGACCTTCCAATTCACCAACAAATAATCTCCCCTTAACATTTATTGTGGAGGAAATGTTATGTGTTAGCTGGACAAAAATGATGGTAAGTTATGTCTATTACAGATTTATGCAGTGTGTTTATCTGCTGATGTAGATGGTTCTTTACTTAAGGAACCCTGTAATGTAGTCAGAAAATTGGAGATAATGAGTCCTTCAAATATTGCCATGAAACATCACCTATAAGGAAGGAGCTTGTTTCGTGGCATGGTCAGGAGGAATCAGAAGTCTCCAATTTTCATATACAATCGCAGGGTCCTTCAGGGGAGATTCTCTTGTTGGTAAATTGGAAGGCTACTGATTCCTCCTAACTATACCAGAAAACAGACGCCCATAATGGTACTAATAGGGGATCTGTTTCGTGGCTTAGTTTGGAAGAATCAAGAGACCTTCCCAATACACCAACAAAAAAATCTCCCCTTAAGTGTACTGGACATTACCCATCCAAAGCATCATGATAATTTTGAATCTTTATAAAGTACTGCTGTATATCTGTGTCTTTGTTGTTCTTGTGAAAGTTGTATATTTTCTATCAATTCATGTTTATATTGGTTTGTATCATTGTTTTCCAGTTAACAGTTTATTTAGCATTACAAAATTATTTCCCTGGCTGACATCAGTTTTGATCCAGGTAAGTATTTGGTTCTAAACACATGTGCCCTAGTCTCCCAGAGCTTGTAGGGTTTGTGTTTTTGGACTTGGGAGTTACAAACTTACAATACCAATAATTTGTATGAAGTTTAACTCACTTATTGAAACTGAGAAACTTATGATGAGAGGTACAATTCTGACTCACCATATTGTTTCTGATGAAGTTATTGGTTTATTTAGCACTGTATAGGTTTAACTATGTGTTGAATTTTTGTTACCGTGTGCCATGTGTATGAAAGGTCGTGGGTCAGGTGATGCGAGTTAAGGTACGATGCCTCTATGTAAAGCTTATGGAGCCATCATTCATTTTATTGTCATTGCTAGGCCCATAAGTCATATAATTGTGGACACATGAAGCAGACACACTTGAAACGGGGCCTTCATAGAGCATAAGGAAGGACTCTTAGCCTCTACAAACCATCGTGTCTTGTCCTTAACTTGATATGCTCAATGAGGGGCCCTGTCTCCGTTGGGCCTGATGTTACATGTGTACGCAACTGTATGTGGTCCTTATGAACCAAGCTTGACCTTACTGTGTTCTGTGCTGTACCTCTCAAGTCAGCAACATGGGGGTCGTGACTGACTCACGTCTGAAGTTGTAAACGTAGGGTAAAGAGCCCCATCACACTGGCATATTTAAGAGAAGATTCTCTTGTTGATAAATTGAAAGGCTACTGATTCCTCCGAACTATGCCAGAAAACAAACAATCTGTTTAGTGGCATTGTTTGGAGGAATCGGAGACCTTCCAATTCACTAACAAAAGAATCTACCTTAAGTCTGTCCTCTGGTCATTCTAAGGGTGATATTAAACAACTTCTTCGAGGAAAAGGCTCATTGTCGTTCAAGTCGTATTATTTTGTGATACGAATTGAGCGACTTAAAGCCATTTCCTCAAAGAAGTACAGTAGTTTAATAATATGACCCTCAGGCAGCTTCTGCTTTCCAGCTCATTTTTATGGGGGCTAGAGAATGCCTGTGACTTGGAAGGGAGTAAATCTAGATAGAAAATAGACGATGGAAGACAGATAATGAAGGATAGGCCTACCCACTTAAAGGACCCTGTGATGTAGTCAAGATAATTGGAGATACAGTATATGAGTCCTTCAGATTTTGCCACGAAACACCACCTATATGGAAGGAGCTTGTTTCATGAGTTCAAATTTTGCCACGAAACACCACCTACATGGAAGGAGTTTGTTTCATGGCATGGTCAGGAGGAATCGGAAGCCTTTAATTTTCATACACGATCACAGGGTCATTAAGGAATATAGCAAAATAAAGACTCTAATGTGGGAGGAAATAAAGAGCTGGGGTTAGTGTAGGAACTAAGCTGTGCTTTTATATATATTTTTTGTTCCTTTCACTCCCATGCTGATCTTAGTTGTTTCTTTGTGAGTTCTTCAGTAGAGTACATCACTGTATATGTGTATGATATATATTTATGTATGGAGTTGATGTTATACTGAATCAATGTTAAAGGACCCTGTGATGTAGTCGGAAATTTGGAGATAAACGAGTCCTTCAAATATTTGCCCCGAAACACCACCTATATGAAAGGAGCTTGTTTCGTGGCATGGTCAGAAGGAATCAGAAGCCTCCAATTTTCATACAAGATCACAGGGTTCTTAAGTAAAATTTCGTTAGCTGTTTGGTAAGGACATATATACTCGTACGTACATACATTCTGGTACTCTATAGAAATTGGCAAGAAGAGGATAACTGTAGTGAGATAAATACAGCTTAGGTTCTGCATGCCCCTGCATCTTAGGACTTAATGGTTGTGTGTTAACTGTGGCTGGTAAGGTAGCATTTATGTCTATTATGCTGCTTTTACACAATATGCTCATGACAGCATTTAATGCCAAATACATTTTTATAGTCAAATATGTTTTGTAATTTTATCCTTTTGAATCGACATTCACATTGTTGCATACCAGAGAAGATTATAGATATGTTGATTTGGTGGATTAATATAGCATTTTCTATTAAAGAAGGAGAGGTATAATAATATACAGAATGTAGTGTAGGCCTACTAATTATGTAAGTGTAATGATTTCTATCCAGTCTGTACGGAGTTGAGCTCTGCTATGTTGTGAACGAATCTTGTAAACATTCAATTAGTCACGTGTGTTTAATGAGATTCACTCTAACCATGTTACATGGACTGCTAATGTCCATTTGGGTTGTGTCTGGATTAATCATTTTAATCTGTTCTGCGAGAACGCAAATTTTTATCCTGTTAGGAAGCAGGTGGGGTGGCACTTGAAAAGAGTTTCAGAGACCAGAGTGTGTGATTCTTTATGAAAATATTAAATTGCATTGCTTATACTGCATCATTTGGTAACTTCTGGAAGTACAGTAGCAAAAGAATGAGGGTTAGATATTTACAAAAAAAAAAAAAAAAAAAATGGGGAACGGGATCTCCTTATGGAAGGGAGTAGTTCAGGACAAATCGTTGTGATAATAAAATAAGAATCCTCACATTTGCATTACATTTCTAAATCCATTCTTTGGAAATATAACTGACAAGACAGAATTTAATTAAGAAGTGGAGACGGGAAGCGTGGCAGAGAAGGGAGGAGCCAGACGGGGTGAGGTAAGGCCAACGGGACGGTGTAACACTGGGGGTCCAAAGCTCCAAGGCAGCGAACAGTGTGGACCGGGAGGGAGGAGAGAGTGTGTGCCAACCTCACCTCTCTCGCTCACACTAGAGCTCGCACCTCTTGGATACTTTGCTTGTGATCGTAAAGCGATGTGTGGGGAAATTAATCTGTATTTATCGGCTTGTATGTGTCAAACTTGCGTACAGCTTCATTGTGAGTAGGCTACCCTGTGTGGGAAGATCGAGGTAAGTTTTGCATTTATTTCTTTTGTTAACCAGGAAACGAGAGAGAGAATTTTGTGTTGGCAGTTGGCGTACGTAATGCCGTCAAGTAAATAATAATTGCTTCATGATATTTAACTTTAAGTATTCGCCGTCGTTATATTTATTTTTTGACCATGCTAAATTGTTGTTATATATCCCTAGTATAATGTCTGTCATCTCATACTGTATTAGCATAGCAAAATAAAGTTCATGGTGGTCATCATGTTTTCTGCAAGTGTATGTAACATTTGCTCGATTACTGTCAAACGGATTAATTACTGAGAATAACATGAAAGTGTAATAAGCGTGTGAAACGGATTGATTACTGAGAATAACATGAAAGTTTAATAAGCGCAAACCAGTGATAGGCTACCCAAGACCAATAGAATACTTGAGGCTACCTTCCTACACGACAGGTTAATTATTAGGCTTGGCAGGAAGTTGTAACATAATCGTAGACGGGGAAACATAGTAATTAGTTGCTTGTGAGTTAACGGGGGTATATGTGTGTTGGTAAATTTGGAGTAACTGATTCATCCAAACTATACCAAGCAACAGGTCACCATTATCATTTGTTAATCTGGTCCTGTTTCCTGGTATACTTTGGAGGAGGATTCAAGGCGCTCTGATGTACACTTGCGGTCAGAAATTGTGTCTTGATCCCTTGGCACGATGAATCGTAACTAAAAGAGCTTTGATGATTCAAACAACTGTGTGTTGTAGGGAGACGCACCGTTGTTCGAACCTTCAAAGCTAGGCTGTTTGCGACTCATCCTGCCAGGGGATCGGGACTCAATTTCTGACCGCGAGTGTACAGCCATGGCTGATAGTGGTGGACCAGGGTCCAAGGAGTGTTGGAGAGCAACTGAACAGAGCTCGAAAAAGTGAGTCTTCTAAATCTCTTTCAACGTTGAGAATGGGTTGGAAACTTAACTTGTTCGAACTTTGTTCAGATGCTCTCCAACACTCCTTGGACCCTGGTCCACCACTATCAGCCATGGCTGTACTCTCGCAATCCAAAGTTTGTAACCAGGTCTTGTTGAAGTTTCGAATCATCTGACATACTAGTGAACCAATTACAACGCTTACCCTGTTTCATATTTGCTTGAGCTCGCTAAATACTCGATCAGACTATTCGAAACAAGCCTGTAAATGGTGTTCTGTTGCTTGGAATAGTTTGGAGGATTCAGTTGCTCTAGATTTACCAATACAAAACTTCCGGGCAGATAGGTTGTTTGCTTTGGCCAGCATTTTTTTAAGTTCACCTCTGATTATTTATTTCATTTGTAAGTCACGTTATAATGTATTACATTCTTACGAAACTTCCTACACGTGATCGTGTAAGGGAATTGATGGCTGCTGATTCCTCCTGACTATGCCACGAAACAAGCGCCTTCCATATAGGTGTGTGTGTTTCGTGACAACATTTGAAGGAACCATTGAACCTCCAATTTTCTGACTACATCATGTGATGTGGCAATACTTTAAGGGTTTCGGCGTCCCTTCGGCCCCAGCCACTCCTTTCAATTCTACAACTGTCCCTTTTTTTCTTTGTTTCCTTCCTGCTTGCTGTCTCACCTCCTCCTGGCGCTATATGACTCCGCTGTTGAGGAGCCTAATATCAGTCAATCAAACCCACCTCTATATCACCTTCTTCTGGCGCTATATGACCTCATAACTCCCAATTCATCAACAAGAGAATCTCCCCTTAAAATTCGCAACAATAATATTTTGACATGCGACTGAAAAAAAATGAAAAATACAATACGGATCTAAATGGTAAATACATAGCCACGAGCATCTCTACTTGTTGTTAATGTTTTTCTTGATTAGCACAAAACAGTAATCATTAGAATTCATGACTTGGCAAAATTGACACCAAATAATTATTCTCTCTCTTCCACCCATCCTTGCATCACTAAATTAGGAATATATATAAACGATTTGAGAGAGAGAGAGAAAGGGGGGGTGGGTGGGTGTGAGAAAAATGGTGTGTATGAGAGAGAGAGAGTGTGTGTGTGTGTGTGTGTGAGAGAGAGAGAGAGGGGGGGGGGTGAGAAAGATGGTGTGTATGAGAGAGAGAGAGGGTACGTGTGTGTGTGTGAAAGAGAAAGATGGTGTGTATGAGAGAGAGAGAGGGTGTGTGTGTGTGTGAGAAAGATGGTGTGTATGAGAGAGAGAGAGAGAGAGAGAGAGAGAGAAAGTGGGTGGGTGTGAGAAAAGATGGTGTGTATGAGAGAGGGAAGAGGAAGACAAAGTACACGAGACAGACCAGCTGTAAAAGAAATCGATGGAAAGAGACTCTGAATGGTAGACTTGATGATGATGATGGTGTCAAACTCTCCTTCACCCTACTCCACCACAGAGAGAGAGAGAGAGAGAGAGAGAGAGTAGAGTAGATGGGTGGGTGGGTGTAAGAAAGAAAGTATATGAGAGAGAGAGAGAGAGAGAGAGTGAATGGGTAGATGTAAGAAAGATGGTGTAAGAGAGAGAGACAGTAGATGGGTGGGTGGGTGTAAGAAAGAAAGTATATGAGAGAGAGAGAGAGAGTGGATGGGTAGATGTAAGAAAGATGGTGTAAGAGAGAGAGAGTGAGAGGGTGGGTGGGTGTGAGAGAAAAAGAGAGAGTTTGTTGGAAACACACACACACACACACACAAACACAATATATCTCTCTCTCTCTCTCTCTCTCTCTCTCTCAGGTGTCAATACTGTTACGCCAGTTTCCATTAATGTGAACCAGAGCTATTGTTATTGTTGAAGGTATGGGAGGCTGGGGGGGGGGGGAGTGGGGAAGGGGGGGGGGGCTGTATACTGTATAGGCATTACATATATTGGCGGTATCTGGCAGTCCTATCAGTGAGAGAGAGAGAGAGAGAGAGAGAGAGAGAGAGGTCTTAGGATACGTCTTAATAATATGTCATAAGAGAATAACGAGTCATTGATAAAAACAAACCATTTATGAGATATCCATAATGTAAGGGGCATTTTGTTTATAAAAGCAAATAACACTGATGTGATTTAGACGATGACGGAAACATACCACCCGCTTCTTACTTAAAAAAAAAAAAAAAAAAAAAAAAAAAAAAAAAAAAAAAACTTATATTTACGTCTTTTCTGCATTTAAAATGGCCTTGGCCTTTGATATTAGTATTAGGGTCAAGATAGTAAAGTAAGAATTCTGCAAAAAAAAAAAAAAAATTATTTCAACTATTTTGTCACTTAAAATGACCTTGACCTTTGACCTCCAGCTAGAATTGTAGTCCAAATAAAGGGACTGATGTATTGTATCACATTCTCAGCAAAATTCATCTTAAATAGCACCATAGTATTATAAAAGATGCAATAATTACTGTAAATAACCAACTTTGATTTTGGCCATTTTTTTTGGTATAGGAAATGGAACACAGGTGATATTTTTTCCCGATTTTCACTCCCTTCCTTCCCTTCCTTCCCTTCCTCCTTCATTCCCTTCCTACTTTCATCCCTCCTTCCTTCCTTCCTTCCTACTTTCATCCCTCCTTCTTCCTTCCTTCCTACCTTCATCCTCCTCCTTCCCTTCCCTACTTCTTCCCCTACCTACCCTCCTGATGTTCCCTCCCTTCCCTTTTTACTTTCATCCCTTCCTCCTCCTTCCTTCTCTTCCTCCTTTTTCCTTCCTACCTTCATCCCTCCTGTCCTCCTTCTTCCTTTCCCTCATCCTCCTTCCTTCCTTCCTTTCCCTCCTAACCTTCATCCCTTCCTTCCTTCCTTCCCTACCTTCCTACTTTCATCCATCCTCTTCCCTCCTTTCCTCTTTCCTCCTTCCTTCCCTTCCTTCATCCTTCCCTCCTTCCTTCTCCTTCCTTCCTTCCTCCCTCCCTACCTTCATCCCTCCTTCCTTCCTTCCCTTCCTACCTTTCACTTCCCTCCTTCCTTCCTTCCCTTCCTTCTTTCATCCCTCCTTCTTCCTTCCTTTCCTACTTTCATCCCTCCTTCCTTCCTTCCTTCCTCCTTCCTTCCCTCCTTCCTTCTTCCTTTCCCTTCCTTCCTTCCTTCCCTTCCCTTTCCTCCTCCTTTCTCCTTCCCTTCCTCCTTCCTACCTTCATCCTCCTTCCTTCCTTCCCTTCCTACTTTCATCCTTCCTTCCTTCCTTCCTTTCATTCCCTCCTTCCTTCCCTTCCTTCCTTCATCCTTCCTTCC
>JAWQEG010004517.1:15000-80000 GCA_033782935.1 Petrolisthes cinctipes | reverse complement strand
ATAGTTCCTCGATAGAACAGTTCAAGAAACAGTTAGACAAAGTTCTGCCAAGCCTGTTAGAGTTAAAGTGATTGTTTCCTCCTTTCCTGTACAAAAATTTCCTATTCCGGCCTTTTTTCCTCCGGGTTAGGTACATTTCCATTTCCGAGGTGAGTGAGGAGAGCCTTCTCTTTACTATACTTTTCTATCACTATTAGTTAGCAACTACTACTACATCTACGGTACCTCCTTGGTATGGGTCGTAAGACCTTTTGAGGAGCTACTTGTCCTTGTAACTCCTTGTAACTCTCTCTCTCTCTCTCTCTCTCTCTCTCTACACACACACACATACATATTCACCAATCTCTCTCTCTCTCTCTCTCTCTCTCTCTCTCTCTCTCCACACACACATTATACCTTACAGTGTCAACATACCACCTGGATCATTACCTCAGGACAATTATAATCAAGGGTGGCATTAGTATTGTGATTGACTATTCACTCTCACACATACACACACACACACACCTTCTATTGACTCCCTCTCTCTCTCTCTCTCTCTCTCTCTCTCTCTCTCTCATATCTTTTATTGACTCTCTCTCTCTCTCACACACACACACACACACACACACACACACACACACACCTTTTATTGACTCTCTCTCTCTCTCTCTCTCTCTCTCTCTCTCTCTCTCTCTCTCTCTCTCTCTCTCTCTCTCTCTCTCTCTCTCTCTCTCACACACACACACACACACACACCTTTTATTGACTCTCTCTCTCTCTCTCTCTCTCTCTCTCACACACACACCTTTTATTGACTCTCTCTCTCTCTCTCTCTCTCTCTCTCTCTCTCTCTCTCTCTCTCTCTCTCTCTCTCTCTCACACGTTCTATCTATACCATACATACATATATATATATAGATTTGACCTTTCATGGATACGGCTGATTGACTGATTGGGGTTGACTGGGTGATTGGGGTTGACTGGGTGATTAGGTGGGTGATTGGGGTTGACTGATTGGGTGACTGGATGATTAGATGGGTGACTGGATGATTGGGGCTGACTGGGTGATTAGGGGTGATTGATTGGTTGACTGACTGTCTGTCTAACTATCTATCTATCTATCTATCCGTTTATCTATCTATGTATCTATCTGTTTATCTATCAATCTATATCTGTTTATCTATCTATCTATGTATCTATCTGTTTATCTATCTATCTATCTATCTGTTTATCTATCTATCTATCTATCTGTTTATCTATCTATCTATCTGTCTGTCTGTCTATATATGTTTTTCTGTCTATCTATCTATCTGTATTTTTTTCTGTCTGTCTGTCTGTCTGTCTACCCAAATACCTATAACCTACCCCCCCCTCCCCCCTACACCCCCCCCTACACCCCCATCATGCATACACTCCCATACCTTGAATATTCATCTGATGACACACTTACACACACACTTACAAACACACACACACACACACCCCTACTGCTCCTATTTCGTGTGTGTGTGTGTGTACTGTGCAATGCATGTGGGTGTATTTCTGTAACGGTGTTTGTATGCAGAGTGTGTGTGTGTGTGTGTGTATGTACATTATGAGGGTGTATATATGTATGTATGTATGTATGTATATATTTGAGTACACACACATATGTAGGTAATGTGTTTAAATGAATGTTTATAGGATAACATTTATACATTGTGTGTATGTGTGTATATAATGTGTATAGTACTGTAAATGAGCACACACACACACACACACACACACACACACACCAGCTGACATAAAAACTGTATATATATATTTGTGTGTGTGTATATATTATTATAAAATTTGGGTAGTAACTGAATATGTTATAGAAATCACACTCACGTATTAATAATCCCCTTCATTTGGCACTAAGTATTGGGGCCTAGGTCAGGTCAGGTCAGGTCAGGTTTGTATGTATAATAATAATAATAATAATAATAATAATAACATTTATTATTATTATTATTATTATTATTGGTTGTGTTTCCTGGTATACTTTGTAAGAATCAAACATTTACTGACTTTATTTATACACTATAGTTACTATATTATATATTAATTACATAATAATATATTAATTAGAGATATATTTTTATATAATTTGGTACTGTACAACGCTTATCCTATTTCACATTTGCTTGAGCTCACTTAAAAATTTAATTAATACTTGATCAGGCAATTCGAAGCAAGCCTATATAGATACATATTTTGGATTGCTAATGTAGGTTTTTTTTTTTTTTTTTTTTTTTTTTTTTTTTTTTTTTTTTTTTTACATACTAATATTTTTGTAAATACATTGTGTTATTGACAATTTTGCTACTAACAGCCCAAAAATAGCTCAATAGGCCTACAGCTGATGTATGTACAGTTGCCAAAATATGAATTGCCACAACTTTTGATAGAACAGTTAAGTTTATTAATTAATTAATATCCATAGTTGTTTGTAGGGATCATAAGTATGTAATACAGAAGGATATGTATATTTCCTTCTGTTTTACATGCTCTTAGTCCCTATAAATACTTGTGGATATTAGTATGGTTAAAGTTCCATTAAAATTTATTGCAATTCATATTTTTGACAACTGTACTGAATTCTTAATTGGATCACTTCTCCAAATTCTTGCAATCAATAGACCACATTTAATTATATTTATTCATGTGGACCTATTTCCTATAATGCTTTCGATATAATTTAATCAAGTTTATTATAATTTTGTTGATGGTAAATAATTAGATACATGGTCCCTTCACTATTTTCCCGGGGTCCCGTACAAAAAATTACAAACAAAACAAAAGTTACCTCGTTGTTATTGTGGATGTATAGTATTAATATTAACTGTTTTTTTTAGTATTATCTGTGTATTAAACCTATAATACCGTGTAAATACAATAGACAAAGGTAGAAAAGATAATTAATAACGTAATCACAGGAAGAAAAAGATAATTAATAACGTAATTTAAAAAGTAATCCCAGAAAGAGATAATAAATAACGTAATCCCAGAAAGAATAGATAATAAATAACATAATCCCAGGAAGAAGACATTATAAATAAATAACACGGTAATTAATAACGTAATCCCATCACAATTACAGTAACTAGAGAATAAACACGTGACAAGAGGATGGATTTAACACCTTATATTGAACACAACTGGACGAGTGTATTTGTAGACTCGAGTATATCAGAGAAATGCAAAACCAATCCCTGTGTTCTGGGTATTGATGAAGCTGGCAGAGGTCCGGTATTAGGTTAGTATTAATTATGTATTAACTCGTATTAAGGCAGTATTAATTATGTATTAACTCGTATTAAGGCAGTATTAATTATGTATTAACTCGTATTAAGGCAGTATTAATTATGTATTAACTCGTATTAAGGCAGTATTAATTATGTATTAACTCGTATTAATTATGTATTAACTCGTATTAAGGCAGTATTAATTATGTATTAACTCGTATTAAGGCAGTATTAATTATGTATTAACTCGTATTAAGGCAGTATTAATTATGTATTAACTCGTATTAAGGCAGTATTAATTATGTATTAACTCGTATTAAGGCAGTATTAATTATGTATTAACTCGTATTAGGTCGGTGTTAATTATGTATAAAATCGCTTAAATTTACAGAAGTACTGGGTTCACTATATTGTATATTTTAGTATCATTACCCACTAGTTTGGACCATTCTAACACACTTTTCATCTATGGTGTTTCTCTCGGAGATGCCCCCGTTTTCGAGATACGGTATGCCCCGGTTTACAAACATAATTTGGAAATTAGTCTGACCTGACCTGACCTAACCTAACCTAACCTAACCTAACTTAGACCACAGCAGACTACCGGGATATAACCGGTGTAAAACTATCATAAAGTGACTGGGGCAAATTCCCGGGATCTAGCCGGATGTGGTAACACTGTGCGATCCTAGCCAAAAACCCAGTTATTCTGTAATAATACCTTATGTATTGTCTCGTATTAAGGCAGTTTTAATTAAGTATCTACTCGTATTAGGTCAGTTTTAATTAAATATTAACTTGTATTAGGTCTCAAGCATGGACATGTGGAGAGAATGCAAGGTGAGGAGTTTGTAAGGAGGGTGTATGGAAGTGAAGTTGTGGGACCTGGTGTGAGAGGCAGACCCCCGCTTAGGTGGCAGAACAGAGTGGAAGAGTATGTGAGAGAAACGTGAGGGGTAGAGTAGGGCTTGAACAAGTAAGGAGGGAGTGTTGGAACAGGGAGAACTGGAGACACTTCTGCCGTGGCCACCCCCTTGGGGGGAGTTCCCGGAGGGAACGAGGTGTCAGAGCTATAGATAGATAGATAGATGTATTAGGTCAGTGTTAATTATGTATTGACTTGTATTAGGTTAGTTTTAATTACGTATCAACTTGTATTAGGTCAGTTTTAATTATGTATTAACTTGTATTAAGGCAGTTTATTTCATTTTTTACTACTTACTGGTACTCAATTTTCTGGTAGTTATTCCTAGTCCTGATTAAGGGTCGATTCCACAGTGGTTGGTAGTGGTTTGGGTAAATATTGAAAGAATTACCATTATTGTGTACGGTTTTTCTCCCTTCATTACCCACTTATTTAGACCATTCTAAGACTATTTTCTATCTTCATTGCCCACTTATTAGTCTACAGTAAGTGTTTGTGTGCTGGTGTTATATCATCTACAGCTATTAATTCAACTGGATCTGATACCACTAACTCTGTTTTGTTGACCTTTAAGGGGATAGTATACTTTTGATAGATTGGAGCGCTTTGATTCCTCCATAGTATGCCAGGAAACAGGACTAGATGAACGAAAATAATGGTGGTGTGTTGCTAGGAAGAGATTGGAGGAATTATTATCTCCAAAAATGCCAAGACTATACCCTCCCCTTAAATTTTTATGGATTAAAATCATTACTCCATCTCCATTTTCTCCTACTCTATCCTTTCTCCATATGCTTTATTCACACAGGTTAAAATTAATCATTAATTTTATTATTTTATGATTTAACTTTGTTTCTGTGAAGCATATTATCTGTGGTTTTTCTTCTAATATATGTACATGTGTGTGTGTTTTATTTATTATGTGTATATGTGTGTGTGTGTGTGTTTTATTTATTATGTGTATATGTGTGTGTGTGTGTGTTTTATTTATTATGTGTATATGTATGTGTGTGTGTGTTTTATTTAATTATATTTTTCCCAGGTCCGATGGTGTATGGAATTTGCTTCTGTCCCGTTGACAAACACTTGGATCTGAAAGCAGCAGGTGTTGCCGACTCCAAAACACTGTCAGAGGAACAGAGAGAGAAGATTTTTAGCATTATACAAGAGAAGAATGACTTTGTGGGCTGGTCTATTGAAGTTATACCTCCCTTGTATATTTCAAACTGCATGTATAAGAGGTGAATATACCATGAAGCATTGAGCCGTATTCAACAACACTGGTGGTGTATACGATGGTGTGGTACCAGTATGATTCATCCATAGACAAACAACAGTGCCATTGTACCGATACCATGTCACATCAGCACCATGGATGTTCTTGCATATGAACCATAGCTTAAGCCCACACGAGAGGCAAATGACGGCGGGCAGACACTGTTACCAATTTTGTGGGTAGGTGTTGGGCACAAGTGGCCAATGGCTCCCGAGGACTGTATAATATGGTAACACTGGTAAAAGCAAGAAAATTCCACTCATTTGCCCGTACCTGCCTTCTGTTTGCCTCTCGTGTGGAAGGGGGCTTTACATGTACAGTCGGCAGCATAAGTTGGCTTCATTTCCACCTGTGAATGTATTAGTTATAGTGATGTTGTAATACAATTTTAATGAAGAGATGACAGATATAGTTCTCATATGGTAAATTACTTATGGGGATGGAGGCAGGTGGTAGACGACAGGATGTACAGGGAGAATTAGGAAGGGAAGAGGTTAGGAAAGCAATAGGAAAGTTGAAGATGGGAAAGGCACCAGGGGTGGATGGGATAACTGCTGAAATGTTAAAGTGTGGGGGGGAGGTAGTGGTGGAGTGGATGTTGCTTATATGTACATTGGCCTGGAGGCAGGGAGAGGTGCCAGAGGATTGGAGGAGAGCCATAATTGTACCTTTGTATAAGGGGAAGGGAAGTAAGGATGAGTGTGGTAGCTATAGGGGAATAAGCCTTCTTAGTGTACCGGGGAAGGTGTACGGGAAGGTTCTGACTGAAAGACTGATGGAAGTAACAGGGAATAAAGTTAGTGAGGAGCAGGGAGGATTCAGAAAGGGTAGAGGATGTGTGGACCAAATATTTGCATTAAAATCAATAGTGGAGAAGTATATTGGGAAGGGTAAGAAGTTGTATGCTGCCTTCATGGACTTGGAGAAGGCATATGATAGAGTTGATAGGAAAGCTATGACAGAGGTGTTGAGAATTTATGGAGTTGGGGGGCCTTTGCTGAAAGGCATTGAGGCTTTTTATGCAGATGCAAAAGCATGTGTACGGGTAGAGGGTGATCTAAGTGAGAGTTTTAATATTAGTGTAGGGCTGAGACAGGGGTGTGTTATGTCACCATGGCTGTTCAATATATATATGGATGGTTGTATGAGAGAGGTGAAAGCCAAAGTGAATGGTCTGGGGGTGAAGTTGAGGCTGAATGAAGCAAATTGGTCCCTGGTGGCAAGTTTGTTTGCGGATGACACTGTGCTGATGGCTGAGAATGAAAGGAATTTACAGAGAGTGGTGGACGAATTTCAGTCTGTGTGTAAACGAAGGAAACTGAAGGTGAATGTGGGTAAAAGTAAAGTGATGGTATTTGAAAGAGCAGAAACTGAAGTGATTGACTTTGCTACACCTTACAGAGTGGCTGTACCAACTGGGACGAAGTGTGAGATAACTCTGAGGGATGAGAGGATGGAGGAAGTGAAGGAGTTTAAGTACCTGGGTACAGTTATGTGTAAACATGGAAGTATGGAAGGAGAAATTAGGGAGAGAGCAGTGAAGGGTAGACAGGTCATAGGATCACTGGGGAGGATTATGAAGGGTAGAAGTGTGAGTATGGAAGTGAAAAGGGGACTACGAAATAGTATAATCCTGCCAACACTGACATATGCGTCGGAGACATGGACATGGAATAGGGCGCATCAGTCTAGAATAGGTGCTGTGGAAATGAGTTACTTGAGAGGAGCATGTGGACTTACTAGATGGGATGGAGAAAGTAATGAGAATGTATATGAGAGATGTGGTATGAGTGAGAAGGCAATTGGTATTGAGTGTGGAGTGGTTGAGAGAGTGAAGCGTAATACATTGAGATGGTATGGACATGTGGAGAGAATGCAAGGCGAGGAATTTGTAAAGAAGGTGTATGGAAGTGAAGTTGTAGGACCTGGTGTGAGAGGCAGACCACCGGTTAGATGGCAGAACAGAGTGGAAGAGTATGTAAAGGAGAGAAACATGAGGGGTAGAGTAGGGCTTGAACAAGTAAGGAGGGAGTGTTGGAACAGGGAGAACTGGAGACACTTCTGCCGTGGCCACCCCCTTGAGGGGAGTTCCCGGAGGGAACGAGGCGTCGGAGCTATAGATAGATAGATAGAATAAAAACTGGTTCAGAATGCAATTATCTGGCCATATTAGCAATATTAAATACATTAGATGGACGCGAATTTATGCTGCCGGCTGTACAGTATGCCCTTGATATAATATTAGTGTTGCAAAGTGTATCTTACATAGCACAGTGCTCTTTCATCTCATCAAGTATCTACTCAATAATGTTTTTTCAGGCCCAAGGTATCACTGAATGAGGTGTCCCACAATTCAGCCATTGGACTAATCAAGAGAGCCTTGTCTGCTGGTGTACAGGTATCTGAGGTCTATGTGGATACTGTTGGACCTCCAGAGAAATACCAGGTTAGTGTATTACAGTTTACAACTACAGATATTTTCTCAGTCTTTCATATTGTACAACTTTTTAGGGTTATGTTGCCTGTGTTGATGTCAGTGGTTCTGTTTGGTAATTATGACCACATTATTGTATGTCCGACACTTATGTAGAGTGTGACAAGACTTACTATTGCTTTGGTAGAGTCGCACACCACAATCTCTAGCCCACCTGAGTCGCAGCTCAAAATCTGAAGCAGAAGGTTTCTGGACGACAGCCCACCCAAACCATCATGAGGCCACACACATTTTAAACCAATGAAGGCTTTGGGTGAGGATGTCATTCAGAAACTGCCTGCTCTAGATCTCGGGCTTCAACTCAGGTGGGCTAGAGATTGTTGTGCACGACTGTACAATATTATTTATCTGAAAACTTATCATTTGTATTATTGTTGTGTTTTGTTGTCCAGGCCAAACTGCAAGAAATCTTCCCAACCCTCAAGGTTACTGTAGCAAAGAAAGCTGATTCTCTATATCCCTGTGTATCTGGAGCCAGCATCTGTGCCAAGGTAAGCTGATGTGGAAGACAATAGGTAAGATGAATACAATAATACCAAATAAATTATTCCTGGGTCATAATTATAGTGTATTTTACAAGAAAATACACAAATAGTGTTCTGAGATGTTATGGGCATGTGGAAATAATGGATGACACAAGGGTGATGTAAAAATTATATGAGAGTACTTTTAAGGGACAAAGAAGGTAAACACTGAAGAGAATAATGGTACGATATGATGAGAGATATAATATATTAGTCAAATATTGTATAGTAATCAATTACTCCAACTTCACAGGTTGCAAGAGATCGAGCACTTAGCAAGTGGGAATTTCCTGAGGGATTGGATATTAAGGACTGGGGTAGTGGTTATCCTGGAGGTAAGCAACACATCCACAGTACAGTATGAAAAAATAATATATATATGTCTAGGCCATATAGGGTATTGGATACTAAGGCTGAAGAAGAAAATATGAAAGTATAAGTTAACATAGAACTCATTCAGATGGATATTTCTTTGATCACTCAAAAAAGCAAAACTAGCAAAAATCTGCCACTATACCATACCTTACTGTATATATAATTTGCAGGGCCACTTTATATAAGTTGTAAGTTTCCCTTTTTTAAATTAGCACAGTGACCAGTAGTGGAGAGAGAGAGATGAGAAAAAAAAAAATTGGATTACAGCCTACTGGACCTGAGCCCTTATAAGGCTGGAAGACCAGTAGTAAAAATTTGGTTAGAAAAATCAGATAGAGTATTGTACTGTACACAAGAAAACCCTATTGATTCAAGTGTGAAGGTATTACTGTATATATTTATACTTGCTGTTCCACCAATCTGTACAAGAACTTTGTGGCCTTGTATAATCTTTCTTATAATATAATCTTTTGTAGATGCAGTTACCAAGAACTTCCTCAACAACTCATTGGACCCTGTGTTTGGCTTCCCAGGCATAGTCAGGTTCTCCTGGTCCACTGCTGAGAAGATTATGGATGAGAAGTGTGTTCCTGTCGCCTGGTTAGTACTCTTATTGTTCAAGGGTGTGGAGTCGGATTTTTAAATTACGACTCCGACTCCAGTAAATGTTAAGGTTACAACTCCGACTCCAACACCCCTCCCCCCCCCCCCTTCCAGTCCCTCCCCTTCACCAGTACAGTACAGTACTGGGCCAACCATTAGTTCATATTATCATAAATTTGTTCATATAATATTGTATAATACATGATGTGGTATTCATAATAATAATAAGGTAGAGGATGTAAATGAGACAGGAAATATAACATTGCCACACAGTGTTGTAATTAAAAACTAAAAAGTAGAGACTTAGGAATCACATTCACCAAGTAGCTCGTATATATCTTTCACTGACATTATTTAATATTATGTGATATTAATAAGTCCACATTACATGACTTGAATCAATATTTCTGTTGCACAACAGCTTCCACAAAAGCTATTTTATTCCACAAATTAATTGAAATTTCCCGACACTAGCCTAATTTTCACCTCAAGTACCTTGCATGAGAATTGATCACGTTAAGGAGTTGGATATATATTTTACCAACTCCAACCCCTGCTATTGTCTCTGTCTCTCTTCATCATCATTATCAATATCCCATTTTTCAAGGGGCGAGGGCTAGAGCACCTAAGGTGGAAAAAAAAAAGAGACAGAATACTTAGTAAAATGTGTCACAATTACATCCAAGATTCACTGCCCCTTCAGGAGGAGCCAGTCTATAAGGTATTAAGTTACAACACCAGCTCTAACATACACTCTTCCTAATGAATCTCTTTTTACTCTTGTCTATGTTATATAAATTCTTTTGCTTCATACATTATCATTCCACACTTTCTTAAACCATATATCATACCACATCATATATTATACCATCTCCCTCGTTAATTTTTTTTTCTTTCTGCCTTGACAGGAAAGAGGATGATGAAGAAGAGGAAGGCAAGGAAAAAACTCCTTCCGTGCTTCAGTATTTTGCAAAAAAGGACAAACCAGTAGTTGGTGCCCCATCAACCAAGAAAATACACAATTTCTTCTCTGATCGCAGTCTCAAACGTGTTACGAGTTTCTAAAAAATGGTGTTTTCTGCAAATGTATGGGTAGTATTAGAAGGGTTTGGGCACACCTTTGGGCCTGAGCCAGTCTCTTTCCTCTGGTTGTTCCTCCCTTTTCCTTTGTACTTTTTGTTCCTCCACTCTGTCCACCTAACATAGTCTTCTTATTACCCTTAATACTCTATCTAACCTAGAGAATTTGCAGTGGTAATGTTTTTGCCTTGTTGATCTGAAATATGTGATAAATATAGAAGAAGGAACACACACATGGTTGACAATTCTTGCTTGTCTAGGACTTGCTATGATGTTAGTCAGAGTAACAATGGCTGTAATCATTATCATATTATGATAATTTAAATAATACTAAACTGTTTTTTAAAATGAGTATATTCCCTCAATTTTCATGTCCTAATACATTCTTCATTACATTTAAAATTTCCTCTGCTTTAGTAATATATTAATAAACAGCTTGGAATGTCTTTTTGCAGCATATTGAGTACATTTCTCACTTACAGAGTCAAAATGGATCAGACTAGACAAGCAAAGTCAAAGGTCCAGTTATATCTTCAGTCAGTAGTGAACTCTTGACTGAAAAAGGTTCACTATTACCACTAGACTGGCTTGTTACAGGAAACCTTCAATAAAATGCTGTGAAAGAATTTTATCCACTACTTGTCAATTAATCACTGATAATTATTGTTAATATTAATGAAAACTACTATAAATCTCAATAACTCTACCCCCCACCCCCCCAAAAAAATCCCTGCAAACATAATACAAATGTACTCAATTATTGCTGCAAAAACCTAACAGTATCAGTACTAACAATAAGAAATGGTAAGACAAAAACAACAAGAAACAGTTATAACAAAACCTCAGGAACTGTACTGTACATACTATAATTATTTTGATATTGGAAGAGTTCACTAGTTATTGTATTTGAAAATCATTGCATATCTGATGACCAGGAGGAGACAAGTGTTTCCTCTGTATATATAGGTAACTCTTGTTTTACATAAGATTGTAACATTTTCTAAATGACTTAATTTGCATTTTTTATCATAACATCATGTTAACATCAGTGTTTGTCTTATATATTTACATGACTTTCAGGAACATACAATAATCCTCTCTTAACACATGAGTAATCTGTATATTATGTATGAAGTAACTGGTTTCAAGAGTGGCAAAAGTTAAACTCTAATTCTGTCAGTGAACTGGCTGCTACTGAATATTACTTACTACATCACTATATGAGTATACTGTACCATTGGCTTGCAATCTATTCCAAGGCCCTGTCCACACAGGCGAACTTTGCCCTGCAAACTTGGCCCGTGTGACGTCAGAAATGGAGAAGCCGCGAGTTTTCTCCATTACTGACATCAAAGCAGGCAAAGACTGCAAAGCAAAGCTCACCCGTGTAGACAGGGTCTAAAATGTGTATCTAGTGTACAGTATTTATTATGATGGTGACCCAATTGTTATATAGTGTTGCAGAATATTTGTTTTAGCCAAGAAAGGAGAGGAGACATAATACTGCTGAGGTCAGAGCAGGGAGAGGATGGTTACTATGGATAAGGATTATTGATTGGGAAGGAACTGTAGTGCATAAAAACAATTGTGGGCCCAAGGCCTTGGAAATGACTCCACAGATGTAACATTATACCATATATATGTCAGAACATTCATGATGTTGATGGTGTGGTATTGGTATGATGACTCCCTAAACACAATAAAGAGCCATTATACAGGTACCATACCATCAACAACACACCAGATATTTTTGTCTATTATCATACCTATATATCTTTTGGAATGTGGCACAAAATTTGAGGGTCAACTGTTATCTCTAAATCAACATTATCACTTTTATATAATTATTATAACTATTTTTAAAATTATTACCAATTATATTGTACGTGTAAGGAGGCTACAGTTTTTTCTGAATTGGAGACTGGAAATTTCTTCAGATTGTACCACGAAACAAGTCATCAATACTTCAATATACTGTTTCTTAACACAATATTTCAATATCTGTTCCCTATAACTAAAAGCATCTATATCATTGATGCCTTGTTCCTTATCCAAGAGAAGTGGACTATAACAGGATACTCTCTAATACCAACTTGCCTGCTCTACTCAATTACTTATCTAACATAAATTTAACATAGTTCCATTATATATATATAGGATATATCTCTGCAAATATACATACATACATACAGTAATATAATAGGATAATTTACACTACACGGGCTAAATACAGTTAGTTACCTTCATTGTTCCAACAACACCTCTGAAGTTATCTAGTTTTATATTGATGGATAAAAATTCACTCCGCACTAAAAATATTGTCTGTAAACATTTATTCATGTAAGGATTAGGGTCTGGTATTATTATAAAATAAAAGCTTAGAGAGTGCATATTGACCATTAATTTGGACTGAGAATAAAGCACTTTGGTAATATCATGATTGGAAATACAGTAATGAATGCAAACTGTGAAATGATGTATTAAATTTATATGCTCCCAATATTGCTGATTAATCAATATCCTATAAAAGTGCATTGATTAAAAGAAGAAAAAAAAAAAAAAAAGACACTTGGGTCTCCAGAGGTATTCAGGAAATCTATCTATCTATCTATAGCTCCGACGCCTCGTTCCCTCCGGGAACTCCCCTCAAGGGGGTGGCCACGGCAGAAGTGTCTCCAGTTCTCCCTGTTCCAACACTCCCTCCTTACTTGTTCAAGCCCTACTCTACCCCTCACGTTTCTCTCCTTTACATACTCTTCCACTCTGTTCTGCCATCTAACCGGTGGTCTGCCTCTCACACCAGGTCCTACAACTTCATTTCCATACACCACCTTTACAAATTCCTCGCCTTGCATTCTCTCCACATGTCCATACCATCTCAATGTATTACGTTTCACTCTCTCAACCACTCCACACTCATGTATTCAGGAAATAATGAAAATAACCAAATAATAGAATTCATAAATATTGACAACCTTGAGTAATCCCTCATGTACAGTGACTGGGTTAAGAACATTGAATTAAGGAACCTGTGATTGTGTATGAGAATTGGAGGCTTCTGATTCCTCCTGACTATGCCACAAAACCAGCTCCTTCCACATAGATAGTGTTTCATGGCATTATCTGAAGGACTCATTTACCTCCAATTTTCTGACTACATTACACACAGGGTCCCTTAATGATATCACAAGGTTGTCGCTAACCTTTTAAATGATACTATTGTTTATATAAGTACAGTCGGCAAAAAAAAGTTTCGTTACCATCCTTTTAACAGTGTGATGTAATGTTGGTAGGCCTGACTGGTGAGTCAGGTGTGGCGCGAGCATGGAGGTAGTATAGGTGGAGTCGCCATGGCTCACTAATCCAGCTGGCAGGGGAGTAAAGTGAAGCCGCCGAACTGTCATTTTCGGCGCCTTCAATATGGCGGACACCAAGATATGTTTCAGTAAAAGTGGACTTCTGACCTGACATACAAAGGTATGCGCCATCTTGAAGGCGCCGGAAATGACAGATTGGTGGCTTCACAAATCAGGTCCTACTGGTGCCTCCACCTATACTACCTCCATGGGCGCGAGTGTCATATATACCTCCGTCACCCTCCCGGACCCCTCAGTGTCTAATGGTCAGGCAAGTAGGAATGATGTACTTTTACCCAGTGCTACTTTTTCTGGGTATTTCAAGGTTATTCTTGTTCTAAAATACTCAAACGTATTTCTTTATGTTTAATGATGAATAGTTAAATAGTAATAGTTCTTGAACACTCAAAATTTAATTTAAAATCAGTTAAACTTTTGATATAAAAGGAAAGGGAATGCCTCGTGCTAAGTTGTCATTGCAGCTGCCCGCGAGGCACAGCTGCTCAGACGGCGGAGTACCAACCCTGCCGCGCTTACCCAGGTTAAAATTAACGTAGGGGTGGTAACGAAACTTTTTTTGCCGACTGTACAAAGTAATCTCTCTACATAAAATTTTATAATCTTTATACATGAAGTTTTCTGTGATCTCACTGAGGACTATAAGCAAGAAAAGTATTGATGTGAAGAAGGAATTAGATGCATGTCGGCCATGCCCTGTGAAGAAGCGTATTAATCATGGTATCATCAGGAGCCCAAAAAATCTTTCAGACGACTGAGAGGTGAAGGAGTCGGAGACAACAGAACTTGAGCCCTGATGGTGCTCACCTGCCCTTGCCTACAGAAAAACCGTTTGCTCTGGAACAACTAGAGGAACACCCCAGGTCATCTCCAGGTCCAGCTGCTGTAACCGACTACTGCCGTGACCAGGATAAAGAGGCTTGTTGGGGACTCCTGCAGGAGCTCCAGGGAATAGTAGTAAAGGGTGCTAATAAGAAGACACCTTGGACTTGTAATGTTAATAGTGTGGTGAAGCAGATGAAAAAGATGGTGGTGCGTGAGGAATATGTAGCGAAGGTTGTCCCCAACCGTACATTTTCCAATCAGATTCATCCAACCATGACCAAGACTTTGGTACTGGTTGGGGCCAAGTGGGGTGAACTTGGAGTGTGGGATGTGGACCGCAAGGATGAATCCAACAGGGCACACTTCTTTAACCCCCACATCCGTCCAATCAACTGCCTTACTGTAGATCCTACCTCCCCAAATCACATCTATACCACCAGTTATGATGGATCTGTCAGAACAGACCTAGAGGCTGGCATAATTCAGCAGGTGTACAGCTATTTGCCTAAAAATGATCACAGCCAATGGGTATCCTGGCACACCCATGTTGACCAGCACACTTTGTTGGTGGCTGCATCTCATGGCAAGATTATCAAGTTGGATCTACGTCAAGATTCCAAGAAGCCGTCAAGTATGTTTCAAGTACACAACTACAACAATGTGAAGGTAGTGACGCAGCATCCAATGAACTCGAGCTACTTTGCCTCGACAGGAAGAGATGGGAAAGTGTGCCTTTGGGATGTGAGAAAGATGAGGCCCAACTCTCCTGTTTCTGAATGGGCTCAAAGAAAACAAATCAGTGTGTTAGAGTTTTCTCCTGTAACATGCAACACTCTAATCTCCACCTGTGCGGATGATTATCTAAGGTTCATCTCTTGTGATCTAAGTAGTCTTACAGTTAGTCGGGAAATCAAGCATGACAACCACACTGGACGCTGGCTCACTACCTTCAAGGCTCGCTTTGTACCTCACCAAGATGACCTCATAATTGTCGGCTCCATGAGGCAGCCACATAAAGTAAAGTGATGGTATTTGAAAGAGCAGAAACTGAAGTGATTAGGGAGAGAGCAGTGAAAGGTAGACAGGTCATAGGATCACTGGGGAGGATTATGAAGGGTAGAAGTGTGAGTATGGAAGTGAAAAGGGGACTACGAAATAGTATAATCCTGCCAACACTGACGTATGCGTCGGAGACATGGACATGGAGTAGGGCTCACCAGTCTAGAATAGGTGCTGTGGAAATGAGTTACTTGAGAGGAGCATGTGGACTTACAAGGTGGGATGGAGAAAGTAATGAGAGTGTGTATGAGAGATGCGGTATGAGTGAGAAGGCAATTGGTATTGAGTGTGGAGTGGTTGAGAGAGTGAAATGTGATACATTGAGGTGGTTTGGACATGTAGAGAGGATGCAAGGTGAGGAGTTTGTTAAGAAGGTGTATGGAAGTGAAGTTGTGGGACCTGGTGTGAGAGGCAGACCTCCGGTTAGATGGCAGAACAGAGTGGAAGAGTATGTAAGTGAGAGAAACGTGAGGGGTAGAGGAGGGCTTGAACAAGTAAGGAGGGAGTGTTGGAACAGGGAGAACTGGAGACACTTCTGCCGTGGCCACCCCCTTGGGGGGAGTTCCCAGAGGGAACGAGGTGTCAGAGCTATAGATAGAAGTATTAATGGGTTTGACAACAACAATGACATATTTAGTGATTTTTTTGTTTTTAAGTCTATTCCCTTTTCTTTGATTAGTTTCTCTCCTGCCATTCCCAGTTTGTTTTAGTACCACATAAACCTCCCTAGCTAGGTTTAAGTTATTACAGAATTAATTATAGTTTCTATATGATGTTTCCACTAATACTACATGGTACCATCACATTGATTATTGTCATCACCAAACCCATCGCCTTTCCTGCATATTAATAAGTCTTAGGTAATATAAATTAATAATATAACAATATAATACAAGACAACATTATACATACATCTATATTTGTCCAGTACAATAGTTGTTACTGGCACCTTGGAGTGTGTAAGAATTCCATTAATTACGAGTCCCTAACTTTTGTTCTCTCGTTCTTCCTTTTACCTTTTTAAACCGTGTCCTCAGTTGTGGATACCTACAGAAAAACAAATCAGACTCAGGTTAAATATATAATACATGAAGCCTTCAATATAACACAAAGAGTAAATATTTTAGTTCTGTATAAAAACCATGACAGAAAAGCCTTATTGGTTGACCAAAACAGTACAAAAGCAAATATCTCCACAACAAACCACTACAATACTGTACCTTAAATATGAGTGACATTAAGGTCCCTCTCAGGTAGATGACGGAGTTTAATGGAACCATCGGCACCACAGGAGAAGAGGCGGCTGGAAGAGTCAAGGTAGAGTTGTGTCACTCCCTGGCTCAGGTTCTTGAAGAGTGATGACCGTGAGTGTTCACCAGGCAGGTTGTAGATCAGGTTATGGATTGACAGTCCCCACACCTGTAACACACACTCCTTATAAAATCACAATAATTATAATAAACCACACCCATCAGTCTCCACATCTCAAATCACAATAATTATAAACCACATATCACCATAGCTCTTTCTCACTATCAGCCAACTGTACCGCATCATCTATATATGTCAAGTTTGATAAGGACCATTATTCTCCATCCTGTCCACTCCTTTTTTCAATATTCTTGTCTTAACCTCTTTCATCACTCAATCCATGTACACATTAAACAACCATGGTGACATCACACATCCTTGCCTCACACCAACAGCAATTGGGAACCAATCACTTAGTTCCTCATCTCAAATGACAATAATTATAAACCTTGTCTGACCTTTATGTCCCCATCAGCTGACCCTGTGACAAAGAACTCCTCACTCTGGTCCAATGCCATACACTTGATGGCCGAGTCATGTGCCTGAAACAAACACATGCAAATATTTATCACTGACTGGAAAGAAAAAAATAATATAAAATAAAATAAAACACAGTATACAGTGGTATTTTTTCTTCCAAGTGGAAGGGGTTCATCCTTGATGCAGGAAATACAATAAACAAGTTTTTGTGTGTGTGTGTAACCTCATCTCACCTGGAACTTGTGTCGAAGGGTACGCTGGCGAACATCAAAGATACAAACAGACCCTTTCTTGCCAGCTGATAGGACCAGTTGGTGTTGTGGGGCATACAGCAGTGCAGATGCTCCATTATCATGACATGTCCAGGCTGTGTGTGGAGGGTCAAGGTCAATGACGACAATACAGTACAGTATGTTCAATTTTTACATATCCATGTGACACTGTCTATTAATTAGCATATATCATGATGAACTACAGATGATTTTGATTAACTCTGGTAATACTAATGACAATATAGAGAAAGCACACACTCTGGTTACTCACAAACGATATTGGCTTTGCGTTGTGGAAGGAGAGTGTCCCAGAGTGCCACATTGCGGTGTTCAGATGATTGACCTGCCGTGGCCAACAAACTTGATGACCCAACAAAAACAAAGTCACTCCCATGTTTACTGTGACACTGGTGGCTCTGTGGAAGGGACAAGTTTATTATGATTATGATAATGATAATATAATAATAATAATAATAATAATAATAACCGACTGAAATAATCACATATCCTTTGGATATAATGATGAGCTCAATAATAATGTTATTAACCATTATAACTAAAAGGCTGGGAAATGTCAAAAATGGAAGGTAGGAAGAGAAGGGATGGAAAGAAATGAAAGAGAATAAAAGAGTAAGGAAGGAGAGAGACTAATATCACCATATATAATATAGCCCAACTTACATAATATGGTTTGTTGAGTTGTGATGCCAGACCCAGCTGGTAAAGAGACAGATTACCATCACCATCAATAACTCCAAACTTGTTGCCTTGTTGATTGAAGCGGACGCGGGCCACCTTGGCAAATGTTCCCCCCGGCCTGGGTCGAGACACCACTGCACTGTGATGCCATTCTCTCACCATCACTGACCCATCCTGGCAGCCCACTAGGTCTGAACATTGTCTTAGTGTTAGTAGAAATACAATACAGCAGTGGTAACAATTTTTATTATTGCAAAAATGCACGGACTTTCTTTTAAGTACAATACTGTACTGAATTATGACCTTAGATCATTCTGTGCATTAAAATATTGTACTGCAGTCTTTTTAAATTACAGTAAGTAACTAGTTGATTAAATGTTTTGTTGTATAATAAATACATTTATTGAAAAAAAAAAAGTTAACTGATGGAGCAGCTACATTTTTGCAAGGTTGATAAATAATAAAATATAAAGTTTATAATGGATGATGTCACTCATATCATTTTGCCAACCCACTATAGGTCCATAAATTATCTATACAGTACTATTTCTTTTTAAGGTACAGAAAAATGAGCTTATGGTTGGCAGACATAATGAATATAAAATGTATATTGGGAAATGGGGGTAGTGTATTGATATTGATGATATATTCTTATTAAGACGGATGAAGGTGAGGACTTAGTGTACTTACAGAGTGGTAGGACAGGGTGTGAGGTCATTCGTCTGGTGCCTTCCACTCGGAAATTCAACAGCTGTAATGATAATGAGGAGGAGTAGAGTTATATTGTGGTGTGTTTCTGCCAATGATACCACACTGTATAAACCTGTTACCATTACATACACACTGTACACAATACCTTCTCACTCACATGCATGCACATACACAGTACACACACACACAGTACACACACAGTACAGTACATACACACACAGTACATACATACACACACAGAGTATACATATACATATCAAATTACAGTACAGTATATGAGTGTCAATAGCTACTGTAACACATAGGAATAATAATAATAATAATTTCATGGGAAATTTAGTCTCCCCTGAACCTAACAAAAGAAAGCACCAAACAATACAGTATGTAGTAGGCTGGGCTACCTATGTCATTCAAGAGTAAACATACTAGAAACATGAAGGTACAGGACATGGAAAGATGGGAGAGGGGGAAAAGGAATTGAAATGAAGTATCTGGTTACTTATATATATACAGGAAGGGAGGCCAAACCATTCACAGTAGTGGTAATACTTTGGTAAAACTTCCTGTGTATCTGTGTGTGTGTGTGTGTGTGTGTGTGTGTGTGTGTATATGTGAGTATTACACATTAACCTTCATACTGTACATCACTGATAATATACTGTATAATACTGTATATATTATGTTTGTGAATAGTTCAAGTAATACTAATACATATCACTACTTGTATCAGTATTTCAAGAATAAAGAAATTCCTTTGACATTATAATCTGTAAGTCAGTGTTTTACTCCAACTGCAACTCTACACGATGTATTGTACTGTTACTTTATATAGATATGTCAGCTCACTGTGTATTTTTAAATATAATGAAAACTTTTAGTATCAGTGTTAAAGCAGATATAAAGTAACTTAGAACATTTTTATTATACAAGAGTGTGAGTGTATGTATGCTTATGTGTGTAAATAGGAAGGAGAAGGTATGGGTGAGGACATGAGGTAGTCTCACCGGGCGTAAGTAGTGTCGACTGCGCTCCCACATGAAGCGACAGAACCGGGGGTTGTTTGACCCAGGGAAACTCACTCCCTTAAGCTCCTTCAACTGAGCAGCATTAAACCAGAGACCACAATAACAACACAGCCTTAGTCAGGGGAATACCACAGTGCTATCTACAGTACACAGTTGCCAATTTAGCACATTTTGTATTTGTGATTATGTTTTGAAAAGTTTGAACTGACAGTGAGAGTTTGTATTCACTAATAACATTAAGGGGGAAGTTTTGTGTTGGTAATTCTGGAGTAACTGAATCCTCCAAACTATTCCAAGCAACAGAACACCATTATTTTTACTCTTCTGGTCCTGTTTCCTGGCATACTTTGGAGGAATCGAGGAGCTCCAATGTAACAAAAGCGAATTACCCCCATAAGAGAACATTGTTATTTCTTCCAAAAATATAACAAACATAACAAATTTACTATAAACAGCAGAAAAACAGCTAAACTGACAACAATACTACAATCACTCAACAGTTGTTCTAGCCATAAGCAATATAAACTCATGAACTAGACAATGATGATAACTGGTATCCACACGATAAAGTCTTTGTAGTCCTTATAAGTCATTGTTTTCAGTCAGTCAATAACTTTCACTGTATACAACAACCATTAGACAAACTTCACATCAGTATCTTTTATAATTATGATGCACAGTTTCCCCCCCAAGTGGTTTACAAGTTAATGAAGTTCAATGTGACCTTGGCCAAATGGTGCAGCAACAAATATATAACTGCTTGTGTGAAGAATGGTGGACCTCAGAGTTACAAAAGAGTATCTCCAAATATTTCAAACTTTCATGCATCCTTTATTGGTCACTACAGTATAATGTTCTGTAATTCCTATGCTCTTGAAACACAGATAGAGATGCAAAATGTTCACTAAGACTTCCATTACCAACACTTATAAACTCATGAACTCTGGAATGTGCACAAAACGTGTATTTTATAAGGGAATTGGGGCTTTTTTCCAAGATTAGAAAATATAAGAAAAAAGTGAAAACACAAAATAAATAAAAAATATTTGTCCTTCTTGCATCAACTCCTACAACACTCACTTTGATATAATATTATTGATTTTATGGTTAGAATCACTTTTGGGTAAATTGGAGTACTACTGATTCCTCTGATCTATGCAAGTAAACAGATGACCTTAAGGACCCTGTGATCGTGTATGAAAATTGGAGGCTTCTGATTCCTCCTGACTATGCCACGAAACAAGCTCCTTCCATATAGGTGTGTGTGTGTGTTTCATGGTAATATTTGAAGGACTCATTTATCTCCAATTTTCTGACACCATCACAGGGTTCCATAATGTTACTAACTGTGATTTGTTTCATGGTATAGTGTGAAGGAATCAGTAGCCTTACAATTCACTATCAACAGAGTACAGTATGTAGGAGGTATCATCAAGGGGTCAGCAGATGCCTATAAGAGTTACATAATCGGGCCAAATGATAGAAAAGTCACTACCGTACAGTATCTAGGTGATGACAAGTAATATTATATATACTCTACTTTATCTTTATCTCTTACTATGATCGAGAATGGTAGATGTGGCACCTGTGTAGTACAGTACAGATGTTGTTGTTGTTGTTCACTGACTTGCGTTTGTTTGTTTATAAAGTCATTGAATCAATCATCATGGCCCAACACAACACAACATGACTTTTTCTTGCCTACAGCTGCTGCCTTTTTCTACACCATAGCCAGCCAAACACATCCTTCAAACAGTGATGATAATAATAAAGTGTTTAACTAACCACATTGGTGCCTCGACCAGTCTGTGCCGACCCTCCCATACCAGAGAAGTTAATACTGGATGATGAGGAGAGGTTGCCATCCACACCTGTATGGATAGATTATATATATATCTCTCTCTCTTTGTCTGTATGTTTACCTATTTAACATATTTATTATTCATCAATATATCTATTTGTCAACTCATTAAATTTACCATCCCTCCATCTGTAATGTGTGTGTGTGTGTGTGTGTGTGTGTGTTACCGAGACTCACCAGGTCTGTTGGGGTCGAGAATGGCGCGGTCCATAGGGGTCTGAATTACCAGGAAGTTGGAGGATGGTACGGCATCTGGGTCCCTGAACACAGAACAAATGAACATGGAATGAATAACGAGTGAACATGGAGTGAACAAGGAAAAAATGTCACAATAATGTACTGATTCCCTGATTCAATTTTTTTTTTTTTTTTTTTGTAAATGTAATGCAATCCAAGACAAAAAAAAATTGCATAAAAATCTCATACAACTATGTAGTTTTTTATAACTTATAAACCCTGGTATGTATGTAAAAAAAATAATTAGTCCTCCAATTAACAACAAACTATTAATTTACACTAAAATGTCAATCAATAGTAGCAGAATCATCCTAACCTGTTAAGTGCAAGAACATCCAATTCACACTCATTGGTAAGCCAAGATGGATGGTTGAGTAGCAGTGATATATCCAGTTCTTGTACCTCCTTTACAGTACCCACAGCCATCAGACCTGCATTTACCTGTATACAACAACAACACAAGGCAGGTAAGGTTAGGCAGCTAGTATAAGTTTTTGGATACAAATATCAATTAACTGGTAGTTTGAAATTTCCATGGATTTGGGATAAGAGGAAGTTTACATAAGTTATTGTGAGTCTGGTGAAATCACACACACACACACACACACACACACACACACACACACACACACACACACACACACACACACACACACATACACACACACACACACACACACACACACACACACACACACACACACACACACACACACACACACACACACACACACACACACACACACACACACCAACCTTGTTAATGCAGAATGATGTGATGGAGTCCTGTTCTTTGTGAATAATCCTGACAGGTTCCAATGAGTGTAGTGTTTCTGATGTGGGTCCTCCATGTTCTGATGCCTCTTGGTGACTCTCAACACCTGCCTCTGATCCTCCCTCCCCTGTCCCAGATCCATCCATACCACCTTCACCTAGTTCACTTGTGTTGTCCTCTCCTATTGGGGGAAGGAAGAAATAATACCATACTAAGCCTGGAACACCTTGTAGCATGAGGAACAAGTTGTATGATATAACTCTAGGAGGTGAGATAATGGAGGAAAAGTACTTGGGAACAGTTCTGTGTA
The DNA here is from genome assembly GCA_033782935.1 of Petrolisthes cinctipes. NCBI lineage: Eukaryota > Metazoa > Arthropoda > Malacostraca > Decapoda > Porcellanidae > Petrolisthes > Petrolisthes cinctipes. The sequence goes on along the minus strand of JAWQEG010004517.1, from coordinate 56,533 downwards.
AACAGGGCAGTATGGAAGGAGAAATTAGGGAGGAAGTAGTAAGGGGTAGACAGATCATAGGATCACTGGGGAGGATTATGAAGGGTAGAAGTGTGAGTATGGAAGTGAAAAGGGGACTCCTGGAGGGAATGAGGCATCGATGCTATAGATAAATAGATAGGGACAGTGAGCACGATGAATATATATAGAAGGGAAAGGAGAGAAAGTTAAACAATTGAAAGAAAGTGGCTTTGATCCAACCAGACACCCAAACCTTCTGAAAGTACTGTGGGATGAAAGATGAGGGTTTAGTTTGAGTAGCATGACATTATACAATTAATAAATATTATACAATCTCCCTAAATGTACTGATAAGTTAGTGGGTCAAAGTGTGTAATTGTGATGCTAACCATGGTCTGAAGGTTGTGGTGGGTCAGGAAGTGGTCTCTTGCGAGCAAAGATGTATCTCACAAAGACATCCTGGACCTCCTCCTGACGCACCAAGTAGTTCCACAATCGCTCCACTGGCTTCACACCTCGCTTGTTACGTCTGAGGACAAAGTTAGTGTACCAAGGATTACAGAGCATATTCAAATAACAACTACTTTGGTGGTTATTTAAATCAAATTCATCATCATTATCAAAACTCATTTACCATTTTTCAAGGGGCAGAGGGCTCAAGAGCCAAGGATAGAAAAATCAAATCAGAATTAAATTCAAAAATAAAAAAGCAAAAGCTACTAATAGACCATACAGGGCATTGGAATTTTTTGTAACTTTATGAAATGTGAGTGTGTATGAACGTCAATCAGCTCAGGACTGTATAAAACTCACGGGAAGGGTGTGTTGTGAGTCTCAAGGAGGGCCCGATACTTGTGTATTGGTGGCCCAACCACTTGTGACTCAGCAAAGCAACCTGGGATGTACTCAGGTGGTGGTCCTCTCTTCCTCTCCAAATGGTTCACCAGATTCCCAACCCATAGGTCCAGGGTACGTAGGACTGAGTGTAGCAGTGGACTCTGCATTGGTAATTCTGGGGAAAGGTGTGACAATATGACAATTTCACCAGTCTTTAAAATGTCATTGCTGGTAACTCTTTGGGGAAAGATGTAGTACAAGTGTTGATATAATGTTATGAAATACAGTATATGTATTTATCACTTAATTTTACACTCCCTCCCTCATTGAGGACTACCAACTGTTTTCCCAGCCTTGTATTAGTCATTACCATACAGACCAAGTGATGTAATGGGTTTGTGTTTAATAGTAACACTGAAGTTTTCTGTTTTACTAACAAGAGTCTCTCTCATTATGTTATCATATCTACGATATTTGTACTTCCCACATTGGATGTATATGTGTATTTTGTTATGAGGCTGTATATGCAGCTTTTGTTAATCTTTTTTTCATATGTGTGTGTGTGTTTGTGTTTGTGTCTGTGTTGTATTTACCATAATGAATAATACAGTACATACACAAGAAAGATCACAAGTTAGTTTGATAACAACAACAACAACAACAACAACAACCACTATGTTGACTCCCACAGATATTACAATGCTGTTTTATCATATATTAAACTCCAGCCATGTCCCATTTCTCCTTCTATGTATCAAACTCCAAAATCAATATCAATACTCAAAGCAACAGACCCCAATGACTGTGTAAATTTTTGTCTGTTATTCTGAATTCACCAAAAAACTGATTATGAAACTCCAGGTAGAAAGATGGATAAAGAGAGAAAGAGGAGAATACATGAAAGTTAATATTACAGTTGTATCTTCAAGCCATGAGATTTGTGGCAGGTGGTCATGAGTGTTGTGGTGACAGTTGTGGTTGTGGTTGAGAGTGTGAGTACCTTTAGCGCCCTTACCCAGGAGGTCCACCCCGGCCACCTGGAGGAAGCGAGTGACAACACCACGGGCTGCCCTCACTGTTGCCAGCCTCAGTAAACACCATGAGTAGGAGTCCATGTCTAGATGTTCACGGTTCTCTTCACGTACCTGTTTGTTATGGTATGTCTCATTAGGTTAGAAAAGCCTGAGCCATAATATTATATTCAGTAGATAAGTCAAGCCATATTACTCTATAGGTGCCATTAATTATTTGTACTTACTTTGGGTTCCTTGAAGACATCCTCATCTTCTTCATAGTCTACATCAAGTTCTTCATCATCACTTGCTGAAGAGTCATAATCAATGTTCTCATGTTCTGACAATAGGACCGGCTGGGGTGACATACAAAGAGGTTGGTTGTGTCAGTATTTATATACAATGAAATGTTTAGTTAGTGTTTCAAAATGTCAAGTATATTACTGATGTTTTTTAGTTAGTGTATATTACATTAGTACATATTTATTTGTAAGGGAATTATAAATAATTTCCAGCAATTTGTCTGGTGTGGAATTACAAGGCGTCATGAGAAACTTTGGAAAAGTAAGAAAGCACAATACATTAGATTTTATATTTAGCCTACAATGTGTTTTCCATGCTAGGCAATACAGTACAGGAATGGATATAAAATAACTGTACATTATGTGCAAATGTATGCCTGTGCCGGTATCAACATTCAAGTAAAATAAGGAAGTGAGATAAAGATCATTTAGTGATTTGATTACCATACCTTCATCATAAGAAGTGATACAATTGACATCTCTGGTGGCAGGAAGTGTTCCCTGTATGCTAGTTTACTTTCACCATCACTGGTTGTACCTCTGGGATCTTGGAACCCAAGCTGACCCAAGAGTTTCATGTTGAACTTCATGCGTGTCTTCTGGAGATTGGAGAAGGTAGAAAGGATACCCTCACTTGTTGTGATGCCTCCACTACCACCAGGACTGCTGCTGCCACCACCACTACTTGTCCCTCCAACATCCATCGAGTTCTGGTTCTGTGTGTGTGTCCATCAGTTCACCAACCATTGGCAGATTTTAGGGCATTCATTTTTCACCATTTATCATATCACAAAAAAACTTTCATCGAAGAAAAATAATATTTATAAATAAAAGATGATGAATTTGTCCTAAAGGACCATTATTTCACATAGAAATATGGAAAAATTCATCAAAAATTATTATTAATACCACAAACTACTCTACATGATAAATTGTGAACCCTTCTCACAATGACCAAGAGAGCTCCATCCTATAAAACTACAACATAATAACAAACACATTCATACATTCTTTTATACTCTTACCGGGAGGACATTGGTGATGACCTTAAGTAATTTCTTAACTCCTCCACCAAAGAGTATAGCCCAATCCTTCTCTGCAACGGGCCGTGCCACCAGACGATACAAGACATAGGCATCACTGGCAGCCAGACCATGGACCAACAAACACAGATATGTGGCCACAAAGGCTTCACACAGTAATAGGTTCAATTTAGGAGTATCTTCATCACGTTCCCGAGCCACCAAGGCCAGCAGGGATGTCACACCTGTGTTTCCATCATAGTAAACATTGGAATTAACAAATTAAATAAATAACAAAATTAAAAGACAGTGCTTTACCAGAAAGACCTTATACCACACAAGAATGAACACTTTCATTCAATTCAATAATAATAAAAAAAAATAGTACTATGGGTATTAAGAAAATGGATATATTAAAGTAAAACTGGAGCATGGAATGAAACGACAACATAATAAAGATGTGAGTAAATAATGATAGTAAGTTATGTACAGTTGTGCACCACAATCGCTAGTCCACTCAAGTCAAAGTGTGAGATCTGGAGCAGTTGGTTTCTTAACAGCCCACCCAAAGCCTCTATTGGTTTGAAATGTGTGTGGCATCATGATGGTTTGGGTGGGCTGTTGTCTAGAAACCGTCTGGTTCTGATCTAAGGTATGGACTCAAGTAGGCAAGGGATTGTGGTGTGTGACTGTACCTGGCCACTTGGCAGGAGGTGTACACACAGTAAGAGGTTCATCTTCATGTGGAATACCACCTCGAAGATCACGACCAACCAAATGGGATTCTTTATGTGCTACAGTCACATGCTGAATATCAACACCCAGAGCTGCCACCCTGTGTTGAGTTTTAACAGTAAAGGTCTCAGAGTCACAGAGGGACTGGTAGATGCAGGCAGAGAGTGCAGCTGCCAGATTACGTAGGATGGTGGCCTGATGGAGTAGCTGGGCTTCAGGTTGTTCTATACCATTCAGGTCAACCAGTGTCTGTAGCAGGTCATGGGTCCCAGCCTGGAGACAGTAAAATAAACAGGTTGAGAGGTCTTCTCTTACTTAAAGGGGAAACTTATTCAATATAGTCAGCAACAGGAAAAAAAGAGTAAATTGCCAACAATAATTTGTACCTGCAAGTGTCGGACAGGATCTGATACAACTGTTTTGTTGGAGGCGATGGAAGCAGAAAGGAGAGGTAGTGTGGTGGGGAAGGGAAGTGGTGAGAGCAGCTGCTGTTTGTTGTTCTCCTGTTGTAGTTCTTGAAGTAACAGAATCAACTCCATCCTCACTGAAGCCAGACCACCACCACTTGAACCCAGCAGAGAGCAGTAGCTGAGTAGAGTTCGAAGTAACTGTTGATTGGCTGTGGGGTGGGGAGAGTGAGTAGGTAATGATTGGCTGGGAGTGAATCTAGATGATGTTGATTGGCTGTGGAGTGGGGAGAGTAGGTAATGATTTCTAATATACACAAGTAAAAATATTTAGAGAAGACACCTTTGGATTATTATACTCCATTTTTTTTTTTTTACTCCAGCAAAAGTGTACTGGCTTCCTCATTAAATTACTCGGGTTATTTGGTAAATGTAATACAATCTAAGACCAATGCCATCGTCAACACCACCAGTAATGTTTTTCCATACGGTGCTATATATAACTCACCCAGTAGCCACCTCTTTCTTCGAGCTGCTCTCTCCATCTTCTCCTCAAATTCCAGTTTCTCTTGTTGTATTACTTCATGTAGGGTGGCTGGCTCAGTTGAAGGGAAGGTGGTGGAGGATGTGGGTAGGGGAGAGTGTTCTGGGCCGTCTTCTCCCACGGCAGACTCCATCAAAGTCGTGTCTGTTTGGGTTTGGTTACAGTTAGATCAGGTTCACATTAATCAGATTATAATAAGTTCACTTTACAACATATTGTTGATTCCTCCAAAATAGGCCAGGAAACGGGATCAGATAAATTGCTTGGAATAGTTTGGAGGAATCAGTTGCTCCAGATTTACCACACCAACACTATAATAATATACTATCACCTTAATCTGGAGTTAAGAAAATATAACAAATTTATCAATCATCACTTAAGAGTAGAAAACAATTCATCACATAAGCCTTGTAATCATCACACTTCAAATGGCAGAAAAGCTAAATATGCTTTATTAAAATACAATATATTATATAACACTTACCTGCATGTTTTAATCATTCACAGAAAATACAGTAATTTCCTTTACCCAACCAACCAATAACCATGTTAATAGTTAGTTACATTAATTAATCAATGACATTTATCAATAACCAAACTGTTCTATAATGCCAAACAAAACACAACTATAATATATAATGAAGGACTTTCTGATTAGCTTTAGTTTTTCCTTTTGTGATTTTAAGGACTCTCCGTGATGTAGACACAAAATTGGAGGTTAGTGAGTCCTTCAAACACTGCCACAAAACACACACACCTAAATTGAAGGAGTTTGTTTTGTGGTATAGTCAGGAGGAATTCAAATCCACCAGGCTTCATACACAACCACAGGGTCCCTTAACAGATCCCCAATTAGTAACACTGAGGTGATTTGTTTCATGGGATAGTTTGAAGGATCTCAGTAGCCTTCCAATTCACTCAAAGGGAAGTTACCCCCTTAAGCTGACAAAGACTAATAGGACTAATAAACCAGAGTTCTATCAGTACTATACAGAAAGTCCCCCAATGCATATAGTACCAATAATATTCCCAGGGTTGAAGCGTGTATTTTTCCGTGACACAAAAAGGTGTTGTGAGTCAGTCTAAGGGGTTTAAGATATTAGTGCTTACAGTCACCAACAAAAGTTCTATCACCTCTCCCATCTCAGGGTTAACTCTAGGAGAGAGAGAGATAGAGAGAGGGGACATTTGTCAATTCATCTGGTAGTAGTCAAGATAATAATGGTTGTGTTGAGAGACATTGGTTAGAGTTAACATAATTTTCTGGCCTTTCAGTGAGGCTTTCTTTGGTAACATGCATCTCATACAGGTTGTGATAGTAATGAAGAGTGGGGATGTTGGTATCTGATAATGTCCTGGGTAATACTGAAGTAAAGCGTTAACCCTGTACCACACAAACACACACGTATATATATATATATATATATACACACACTCTACTCACCCCAAGAGAAGTCCTGCCACAGACTGCAGTTTACTGTAGTAATATAACAAATGGTGTGAATGAAAAGCTCTCTATTCTGGTGATGGTATAGTTGGTTGGTGTTACATGAGTACACACACACACATTTTGTCACATCTCCTACAATAAGGAGATGCTACCATAACAGTTCCAAGTGTCTATGATGATAGTTAATAACTAAATCTCACATAACCTATCTGATCAGAAGGATAATTAAAGGGATAATACACTATTGATACATTAGAGCACCTTGATTCCTTCAAAGTATGCCAGGAAGGAAACAGAACCAGATGACCAAAAATAATGGTTCTCTGCTACTTGGAATAGTTTGAAGGAATTAGTTTTACTCCAGATTAATCAACACTGTACTACCTTCATTAAATAACCCAACTCAGTACTATACTTGTACCTGGCTAAGGTGATAACAAAATACAATGTAAGTGATGATAGATTCAACACAATGTAAACCTAAATTAATAATGATTAAAGATAAGTTATATAAAATTAAACTAAACAACTTGCAAATTATTCCAAAGGCTAATATTAAAATTATATTTACAAATTAAGTGTAGAGAAAGTGTAAAAAGAAAACAGATACAAAACTTAGAGAAAAAATTAACAGTTTTTAAAAAAGCTGTGAAAATAAAATGCAGAAAAGAAAAGACAATACAGTCTTGATGATGATGATGATGATGAAGAGCTATAAAAAAAAATACAAATATTAAGTGAGAAGACCAACCACCTCTGAAAATGAGAGAAAAAATAAAATGCAGCAGAATGTACTGACCTCCCACATGTAAGTTGGAGCAGTAGTTACAGACTTCTTTGAGTGCCTCCACCTCCCTCTCCAACCATACATAAAGCTGGTACCTCAGCTGACCCCCATCCACCTCACAACCTGTGGCCAGTGTTGCCAATTCCTCCATCATCATCTTTAAGCATGATACAAACTTGAGCTGTTGAGCCATGATGTCCAAACGCTTCTTGCTCGACACCAGGCCTGAGAATAGAGTAAGACAGTGATTCTCAAACAGGGGTAAATAAAAAGTGACCTAGCATGGGATAAATAAGTCCCGTACCTTACAATACAGTCATTATAGATTATAATAATTTATGGAATAAATTTTATCATTTCATTTTTTATCAAAGTACATCACTATATTTTGGCAAAACATAAATAATAAATGTGTTTTCATGCTCCTTATTTTTTGTGCCTTTATAATGGCTATGTATTTTTAAGTGGAAGTTAAGGGGATAAATGGTGAAGTACATCAGGCCGAGGGTGTAACTGAAGTGTACTGTGTTGAAATGAGATGCGTCTCAAGAAAAATTGCACTATAGCTCAAAAAGGTATCCTTATGAATCTGTGCTTTGATATATGACACAATGGATGACAATTTGGAAAACAACTCACAAGATATCAACCAATACCGTACTGTTCATTTCCATATCCATCATAGCTCCCCGTAAAATTAGTTTGGTTGTAGACATAATGCTAAACTAACATCAGACCTTACTATTTTATATTTCAAACATTAAAACATTATACAACATGAGAATAAATGAACCTAAAATAACAGAAGACAATCTAAAAGCTTCTATTTCCACCCACCTTCCTCCTCTACACCCTGTTCCTCCTCCTCCTCCTCTTCTTTTCTTCTTCCTGTTCCAAAGTCATCCTCTTCCTCATCTTCAGTTGTGATGGAGAAGTCAAGCTGGAGGTCGTCATTTGGTTTTGACCCGAGAGGGGCTGAGGGAGTTGACCAGTCCAGGCCTGATGACCCAAATGCTAAATGATAAAAATATATTAATAACTAAACACGACATTCATACACATTACTGAATTAAGGCACCCTGTGATGTAGTCAGAAAATTGGAGGTAAACGGGTCTTTAAAATATTACCATGAAACACACACACGTACAGTACTCCCCCCAAGTAGACGGGGGTTATGTACCAAGCAGGCGCCGTGTACTTTGAAATCGTCTACTTGGAATCGATAAATAAAGTGAAAAAAAATAGGTTCGGTACTGGCGATTCCAAAAACTATCCCTTCTTGACCATTATAATATGTACACTCAACCCCAGATTCTCTCTCTAGTGAATTAGTTCTAAACTTGAGCCAAAGGTATAGAAAATGTATGTTTTTAAAGGTTGTTCATTCTAAAAGGGTAGGCCTAAAAGCACGAGTGTAGTGAGTGAAGAGTGAGGGTGATGGTTGACAAGTTCAGTTATCACCAATAATCCGTGAGTTTCTACTCATACAAATATATTTCCTTAGTTTATATTCATTATTCTTTGTCACTTTCTCTTACAATCACTTGCACTTTTCACCATATCAAATGTCTGTACCGGGATATGTGCTGAAAGTATGAAAAATGCCTGTTTAGAGAAGTTGTTCACTATAAAGGGGTTGGCTTATCGCGAGTGTATCAAGCGAGCGTGAGGGTGAAAAGTTGTTCACTATAAAGGGGTTAGGCTTATTGCGAGTGTAACTAGGGAGCGGGAGGGTGAAAGCTGTTCACTATAAAGGGGTTAGGCTTATGAGTGTAACAAGCGAGTGTGAGGGTGAAAATGGAATGGTTAGTTCAGTTACCACCAAAACTCATTGAATTTTCAATCGTGCACACACATTCCTTAGTTTGTATTTATTAATTTGGGTAATTTTCTCTTAAAATCACTTCCACTGAATATCGACTTGCGCATAGGTACGCCTACCTTTGAAAAACCGTATACTTTTGGTATTTTGGTCTCTAATAATTTCTCCGCCTACTTGGAAATCGTCTAGTTAATGACCGCCTACTTGGGGGGAACACTGTATATGGAAGGAGCTGCTAGATGACCTCACTGTTGCGGTGCCTAATATCAATCAATCAATCAATCAATGGAAGGAGCTTGTTTCATAGCATAGTCAGGAGGAATCAGAAGCCTCCAATTCTTGTACACAATCACAGGGTCCTTAATAACTAAACATGACATTCATACATATAACTGAATTAACAAAAGAAAAACAGGGGCTGCAGTAAATTTCATTAAACATTATGTAACTTGCTCTGAGGAATCAGAGAGTGATTAATCCACCATTATTGTGTTGATTATGTTTCTTACTCTATCACCTGTGACAATGTAATATTTGGTAAAGCTTATCAAGAATATGTACAGTACATGGACAAAGACAATTAAATCCTACAGTATTGTAATATAAGCATCACTAAATATAGTACAATGATACAACAATAACTACTACTGTATATAGGATACCTGTAGTGGTGGAGGCTGGAGCAAAGAGGTCAGCTGACCGGTCACCACTCTTGTTGAAGGTGTCCTCTGTTTCCAAGGTCCCACTGTGGATCAACTCAAATGCTGGTTTGTGTGTTTTGGATGGGCTTCCCAGCAGATCTGAAACATTAATGAAGTAAAAACTTTCACCATTATCAAGGTTAACCCTTAACCACTTAGCAGCGGGCATTATCTATTGTGGCAGCTCGCGGTCACCATGTAAACAACACATTTGTAAACCACTCCTGCTACATAAATAAATGATACAGGATATTGAAGTACAAACCTTTAGCTGTCTCCTGATGTACTTGAAGACTAAAGTGACATCTGTAGGATGAGTAGCCACCTCACAATGACAACTCAAAATTCACTTTTACACTATTTACAAGGACATCAAAAGACAGCTAAAGGTTTGTACTTCAATATCATGTATAAATTATTTATCTAGGTTTAGTAAGCTGACAAAGCTGACAAATGTTTGTTTACTTTTTACTGTCTAGGCCCACACTACAGAGGTGGCTTGGCATAAACATCCCCGTGCTTTAAGGGTTAACTGGTTCACAACAACACAAACCATATATAGTGCATGAATTTTCAAACCACAAACAACATCATCATCATCAATTTTCACCTCCAGTATCAGGGTTCTCCAGATCAATCACATTGTCTGGGAGCTTAGAGAGAACCTCAAGTGCCAAGGTGGGACAGCCAGAACGGAGGTGAGCGTGGGCAGTGGTGAAGTACAGTCTCCTCTCTTGTGGTGTCATTGAACTCTCATATACACTCTTCTTGTCCAGTGCCTCCTGCCCAGAACCCAGCCTGCCAAATTGAAGCAATGATACAGTATATTCTTTCTAATTATAAATAATTGTATTCATCACTTCACTTTACACTCAATTCCTCACTGAAGACCACCATATGTTTTCCTAATCTTCTGGTATTCAGTACCATCTCAAGACAAGCTTAACTAAATCCTGAAAAAGTCTGATAGCAGCCATTGGTCCAACCTACCTTGAAGCCAGAGAACCACCAGCACCTTTAGCACTGTTAGCGACACACTGACGGATTAGGAGTGGGTGTGTCCTCAGGTAGATGTAGAAGTTGAACACACTCGGGTCAGCTGACAGCAACAAAAAGGAAACTTTTAGGGCTGCATATACAACAACATTCGTGGTGTTGACAATGGTGTGTGTGGTACCAGTATTAAGCAAGGGTGCGGAGTCGGGATTTTAAAATTACATGAGGTTACAATAAGATAATCTGGACTTATCGAAAAACTAGTATCAGGCCACATACCGTAGGGCATCTGATACAAATATGGTACCAGAAAATGGACAAATTAAAGCTCAGTTGTAATGCAATGACTCATCTAATACATCCATCAGTATCATCACCAAATGTTGTTCCACTCACCCACTCACCCAATTATGACACCCACCCACCCACTCACTCACCTACCCAACTATGACACCCACCTGCTCCAACACCACTAGATGAGGCTGCAGACTTGAGGGTCACATAATCTTGGTGGTGTATACCGAGGGTGGCATCAGTGGTGAGAAGGGTATTAAGTGAACTGCTATAGTCCCTTAGGGTCCAGTAGGCCACTGACCGGAAGAATGGGTTGGGATGCATCTTCATTATATTCCCATTTAGACCCTCCTCATCGCAGCCCATCACACGCTTTGTAAAGAGAAAGGTTATGAATTACATAGACAAGACACCTATAGAAAATACATACCTTACACACCTTTAGAAATTAGACAGATAGATTGATACATATTCAGGGGAGATGATTCTTTGGTTGGTGAATTGAAAGGTCTGTGATTCCTCCAAACTATGCCAAGAAACAGATGATCTCAGTGTTACAAATGGGGGTGTCTGATTCCTGGTATAGTTTGGAGGTAATCAGTATCCCTCCAATTTACCAAAAAGAGAACTAACTCCCTTTAAAGGTAGGAAGATAAAGAAAATATTGTAACTCACAGTATTGAGTAGCTTCCTGAGTGTGGGAGGGACAGCTTCATACTCTCCCTCATACAGTCGGATGATAATGATGGCTAACTGTTCATCTTGTAGTTTGTTAAGCACCACCTAAGGCAGCAATGGTAGTCAGTCAGTCACATGCATTTACAGTATCACACATCATCATCATCATCATTATAATCTTATAGTTCTGATACAGATTATGGCTATGACAGAAAAATATAATATTCTAATTGATAGTACTATAATCATCAATGCATCAGAACCCAAGAGTAACCAATATCATATTTATTTGTTGTATTATTGCATTATTATAAGGCCTTCTCATATTGACCATTACCTTTCTCCATCCCTCCTCCTATCAGTACTCACCTCAAGAGCATCCTTCAGAGCACCAGACAGGAGGAAGAAGGCTGCAGCATGTTCAAATCGTTGCTTACCCAGGAGTGCAAAGGCATTCTTGAGAGCTGCCTTCCTCCAGCGTTCCTCGGTGAAGTTGTTGGAAAAGAAGTCAGTCATGCGGCGGTCACCAATGGAGCGGAAGAGACCCCACACTAAATTCTTCTTCTTCATGGCAAGGTAATAAATAGCTGCATCCAAGGGGTCATTACGTAGTAAGAAGGCTGCCTTGGCAATCTGTACACATACAACACAACAAACTTACATCTACTGTTCACTACAAGTGAAGAATAATTCTTTTTAATAATGCAATAAATCAATTCAGTTAAGATATCATGTAAGTTGTTAATATTTTCATAGTACATGGTATATTTGAAGGCCATACTCCCAAGCAGATAGACAGACCCACCTTGTTGAAGCAGCGGATGAGGAGTGTATTGTTTCTCACCCACCAACCAAAGCCTAACTCTCGCAGCTCAGCCCACCGTGGGTTGCCCTGTGTACAGTAGTGGAGAAGTGACACCAAATTCATCATTATTCTCAAATGGGAAACAGCTGAAAATTCACCTTTTCCACACCAACATAACCTAAACTAACCTAACCCACCACACCAACCTGTCTCATTGAAGGTATGAAATCAAGTAGCTCCTCCTGGCTCTCTGAATGGAATGCCCAGACAAAGTTGTGACTGCCAATGCCTGCCTTCTGTAAGGCAGCACGCTGGGCAATGGGTATGCAGCGTAGGAGGTATGTGTGGTGTCTCATTGCCAATAGGAATCTCAACCCACAGTCATCCAGGGTTTCTGTTGTACCAGTAGTGGTGTTGTTAGTATTATCATTACTACTATTATTATTATTATTTTTATTATTATTATACTGGAAAATAAAGGAAAGAATTGACAATTGAAGAACAAAGCCTGATCAAAACTTTTTAAGCATTGACCACATCTCTATAAGCAATTTCCCACTATGTGTTTCTTATTGGAAGACAGTATTGTGACAACTAAGGACTAAATACTCCACTACCCACTACTCACCCATGGATGGTTCATCAGTTGTGGTGCGTGAAAAGGTCTCCTTGGCCAGTGCCTCCTTGGCCTTGTTAATGTCAAAGCGGTCTGCAAAGTCAACATTGCAGGAGGCCACGGTGTCAGCCAGAGCCAGAAGGTGCATCTGGTCAAGGCTGGTGAGGCCTGGTAGGTGTGTATGGGTCAGTAGTGGTGCCATAATCTGAGCCTGAAGGTTAATTAGTAACATTTAGTATGGTTTGCTTGATTACACATACACACCACAATAAACACACACACACACACACACACACACCACAATAAACACACACACACACCACAATAAACACACACTCACCACAATAAATATACTCACACACACACACACACACACACTCCTCTTCTTTTATTCCTTACCTGTCTGGGGCCAAAGAATGCAATGCTCTTGACTTCATGTGATATGGATTTGCGTTGTCCACCACCACCACCAAGATCAACATCATCATCTTCTAGTGTGAGGTCATCTTCTTCTTCCACTGACATGGTTGGAGCACCAAACAGCTCGGCATATGTCTGTTAATGAAGACTTTGGTGTGTTAACTGAATTAGGTTGACCATTTATGAATGTTTTTACTTGGGGACAGAAATAGTCAGACAGACCACAAAGAGTTCTGTTTATGTTATTTGAAATAGTTTGACCATTTATGGATGTTTTTACTTTGGAACAGAAATAGTTTACTATAAAGAGCTCTGTTTATGTTAAGTCTGACCATCAATGTATTCTATAGGTGAAATGAAGACATTATTCTCCCTCTGACAACAAAAAACATCTGGTGTTGGTAATGAAAGAATGCAAATAAGTTATTCAAAGTGTGTGAAAATCACTGTTTGAAGGTAAATGTGGGTAAAACATTGACATAGAGATATAAGACCCCCCTCCCAAAATAAATATAAAACACTATAATTATATAAATGTATGATTGGAAAAATGGAAGTGGTAATGAATGACTGACAACTCACTTCTTCCTTGTTATCGGTTTTCTTGGCCTGGTTATTCTGTGTGTCCTTGTCTGCTTCAAGTAACAACCACAAGGGAAGGGGAGGAATTGCTGTCACCTCAATGTAATCCAGGGTCAACTCCTCTGGCATTAATGTTAGTGATGAACGTCCCTCCTTGCTACACTGTAAACACCACATACAATGATGTCAATTAATGTAAATACAACCAGTACCAGGATATATAAAGCATTTTGTACTAAGATGGAATGTAGACAGCAGACATGAGAGAGAGAGACGGAGAGACCGATATGTAACCAGTCCTAGTTAAAAGTTGAATAAGACGAGTGTCTATCAATATGTACTCACTGATCCACCCTGGGCACCAGAGACTGAGAGGGTACGTGAACGTGACCAAGTACGGTTCTTGGTGTCATCAACATCAGAGATGCTGGTGTGGTAGACTCCCTCTGAGCTCCGTTGGCCCAGCTGGGAGAGACATCTGAAGGACACAGTGTACAAATATAGGCACTGAATTTAATAATGCAAAATATACATCCAGGTTATAAAGGATATGTATTTGGTACTAAGATGGTATAAGGAAAATATATGTAATACATGTAGTGTATAATGATTATTATCAATAACCCATTTTTCAAGGGATGAGAAAGTTCCAAAGTTAAGGGTAAATAATAAACTCCTAAAAATACAGTATAATGAGTAACAGACTACCACTAACCAGACTAGGTGTTCCAGTACAGACTACCACTAACTAACCAGACTAGATGTGCCAATACAAACTACCACTAACTAACCTGACTAGATGAGCCAGTATAGCCTTGACACGGCGGATTTTGCCTGAGTTAAGGAGCTCCATCAACTGGCGGGGATGATACTGTGGAAGAACAGCTGATGCCACATGACTTGCCTCAAAGATACCAGCCAGTGGGGCAACATTCACATCCTCAGCTGGTGTTGACATCACCTCACCCAACCCTGAGGTGAGAAGTGAGGTTAGTACACTATGTAACTCATTGTAATTGTAATTGTAGTCATTATATTTCTTACTCTTCAATTTACCCATTTAATGACTTACTAACAAACTAACTGGCTGACCGACTGACTGAATCACTCACTCTTACTTAATAATCCAATAGTAAGGATTGTAGATACAAGTTTTGTGTGCATTTAGTGTTAAAAGTCACCTAATTGTGTAAAGTTTTGGTGGGTAATTTGTCTTGGATTGCATTACTGTACAATTACCCAAATATGTCACCAAATTAAATGGGTGAGTCTGTACATTACTGCCAGGATAGAAAACATTATTGTAGCTGGTAATTGGGTGTGTAACTGACCCTTCTTCATCTTATTGTCCAGTGCGGTGAGAACTGAGTAAGAAGCCACTCTGGATATACAAGACTTCCCTCCTCCAGACTCCTGCAGGAAACTCTTAAGGTCTGCTCCAGTAAGGTCTCGTCCCTCCCCGCCCCGTCCTGTGCTGACTGAGTTTGCAGGGACTTCCTCAGTTGCCTTGGAGTCTTTTGGAACTGGGGGGCATTGCAACATGTTTCAAGTCAATTATACATTTTCTTCATATTTATGTTTTAAATCAGAATTTCAGAGTATAGTACAGTATTGTTAATCCTTAATGGTACAGGGGAAGTAATAGCAGTACCATCAGACCAGACCAACTCACCAGGGACGTGCCATTGTGTGTAGACGTGCATTTCATTGTCCATACCAATAACCAGTATGCCATCCCTCACCCATGACACTTGCATAGGGAGGGGAGCCAAGCCATCAGCTGTAATTAGTCCAAGCCTCTCCAGTCTCATCCACCTGTACACACAGTCACCACAATGAATTAAATAAGACTGTGATACATCAGGGAGACTGTACTATATAGTATACAACATGAGAGTGAATGAATGAATAGATACAAAACAAGAGAGGAGACAGAGAGAAGGGCCAGCAATCACAAAAGGAAAGGAGGGACAGTGGAAGAGAGAATGAATAAGAAAGAGAGAATTTTTAAAAGAAGTGAAAAGATACGCCATTGTTTGTTCACCCACCTGGGCAATTTGACGTCAGAGAGAGTATGAAGGGAGAGGGACTTTTGTAGAACAGGGCGTGGTCGAACATCCTTATTGTCCTTCTTACTTTCCTCACTGCTCAAAAGGGCCACTTCATCCGCCACACTTGTGTAAACTAGCACCTTGTGGTGGAATGTATGCTTTCATAAATTAGGCCCTAAGTTAATGCTCTTAAACACAATGTACAGTACATGGGACAATTTTTTAATTCATTTGTTACCACAGTATTTGAATTTTTTTACTTCAAATAATAAATTGACAGATAGACAAACAGACAGACAGACCTTGCTTCCAATGGCCACAGTAAGGAGGTGTGAACCATCTTCCTGGGACACCCAGTCTATCTGTACAGGGTGCTTCTGTTTGACGCTCACCCCTCGCTTGTCAAACTTTTGGTTCTTCAAGGAGTTCAGTGTGCTGAATGATGGTACAAGCAGCTGGCCTGGCAGGATATATATAGTAGGTATGTGTGTTACTAAATTTGGCAATGTATCTGTACAGAAATTCTCATAAGACATGGGGGGGTTATGGGGTTCATATACATGTTACAAAGGGTTGGAAATATATTGGAAATATAAATCTCATTAGACACTGAGGTTCTTAGCTTATAATGTACAGTACATACTACAACATTTACCTCTATATAATATGGAAGCAAGTCTGTAAAAGAGGAAGAAGAACACTGTGTTATGCCACAAACACTTTGTACCAATAGGAAGAATGAACAGCAAGCAGGAAGGAAACAGAAGGAAAGTAGGAGAGGAAATGAACTGGCTAGAATTTGAAGAAGCTTTGGAACCTGTAGGAGGGATCACAACTACTCACTGTTGATGGAACTTATAGCATCCATGGAGAAGCCTGGTGAGGAAGGTGTCTGGGAGATGTCCTCTGAACTGAGTGTTGAAGCCAGGCGGTTACTGGAACGGACGTGAGCAGTAACTTTGGAGATGTAGGAGATGTCAGCCTCACCCAGTGAACCCACTTCACCATTAGGAGGAGTTACTACATCATTCAGTTCAAACTTGTCCTCTAATACCCACTGTGACCCTGAGAATAGTAATGGACATAGTAATGATTATAAAGAAATATCCTCTTGTATTGTACTGTAATAGTTACTACATCATTCAGCCCAAACTTGTTCTCCAATACCCACTATGACCATGAGAATAGTAATGGACATGGTCATGATAGTAAACAAATATCCTACTGGTTTTACAGTATATCTTTTAAATGGGACTGATAATACAGTTTTGGCAGATGGATGCCCTTCCAGAAGCAACCATACACTTACCAAAGGTAAATGGAATATAGAGTAGGGAGTTGAATGATACCAAAACTATTAAAAAAATATTTAGTCATCTATGCAGCAACCATCTATTCTGGGGAATCATCTTGCTGGGAATTGTCTATTTGGGCAATCAATAATCTGACTGGGATTAATTTATTCAAGAATCTGTTTTACTGTCAATCACCAAAACCACAACAAATGCCTCACCTCCTGTTGATTCACACTCATAGATTGCAAGGGAGCAAGCAAATTGAATGTTGCCATCAGTACCAGTTAATACTGTGGCTTGTTGTCCTGCACTCTGGTATGCACACGCTATACGACCACTGTATGCAGCACTCACATGTAGAGGACGACCTGTGGTATACAAACAAGGTTAATGTATGAAGAACTCACTGACTTACACTTAACTATATGGCCTATTACTATGTAGTCAAATACCATGACACAAGAAAACCCCATTTGATAATAGAGTACTGCAGTTCAATTAACTTCACTGTCACCATCAAACTCACCAGGGACCTTGATGATACTACTACCATCCTTGCTGACCATGTGCCACTCCTGCCACTGTACCCTGGTGTCAGCAGCCCTCCCAGTCATGCGACAACGCCAGAATCGCACTGTGTTGTCAGAGCAAGCAGTGACGAGGACATAGGGGGCATAGCAGGCTGGGTAGATGGAGGCAGAGCTGAGGTGGCCAGCAGCTGGTGCTGCATGGAGTACAGTGACTCCCGTGGGAAGGGGAAGTAACTGGGAACAAATCTGCATGTGGGGAAAGGGACCAATATAAACATTAATATAGATTAGTTAATTATATACGATGTAATTTGTAATTTATGGACTACCTGATATACAGGTAAGTCCCATTCTACAAACAATTATTATACAAGAATCCAATGATACAAGCTGAAGGAAATATGACCTTATTTAGTTTATAGAGTTAAAAAAATGGTGATACAAGAATCAACCTTGTATTCAGTTAGCCTAGCTGGACACTCAGCAAGCAGAAGGGGCAGAAAAATGTTTGCCAGACTGAACAACAGTGGATGTCAGATGAGCAATGTAAACAAACAATAATTGTCTTGGGTTGGGGCTCTGAAACTAAGCCATATATTTTCTCATTAGTTATATTCCCTTTAAGAATTAGTGATAATAGACTAACCTTCATTGTTGTAATAACAACTGGTGATGCATCAACAGTGGCAGCAGTAGGGCCAGGAGCAGCAGCAGTGGTGGTGCCGGCTACTGGGGTACTACGGCCAGACTCTCCTTCCTCTTCCTCACACTTGTCATGGCCGTGGTTCTCTGAAGCAATCACCAGTCGCCACACATGCATCACCTGACAACATAACACCACTTTTCATATAAACCTCCAAGGTACACCATAAAAACAATCTCATGCTTCCCACACACTTCCTTTAAGCTCTCCTGACTTTCCACACCCTTTGACATACTAGAATTCACACACTTCCTTCAAACATTCCAGACTTCTCACACCCATTGACACACTAGAAATACACACACTTCCTTCAAACATTCCAGACCTTCCATACACTTTGACACACTAGAAATGCACACACTCCTTTCCCATTTTCCTGCATACAATATTCCCCAAGTTCCCCATTGGGTCAACTTACAGAACCAGAAGGAGTCTTCTCCAGGAGGGTGATGTAGAAGGGTTCCTCAAACTTGGCAGTGGAATGAAGGTCAACCATTGGGGTGTGTGTTGGGTCAAACATACCACTTTTTGTCTCCTTACCTAAAGGTATGATATCAGTTACTAGGTTTATTAATGTGTGTGATAATGTAACTCATCCTCATATCATCATTTCTTAACTGTCTTGGTTATTTTAATGTAAATTAAGACAAATTATACATACATGTACTCAACAGTATTCATTCTAAGAAATGAGTACATAGTAAATATTAAAGGATGAATTATGAGAACCTCTGCTCCCACTGACCCACCTACAGTACAGTAGTGACTCAACCAACACACCTAACCACTGATATCACCAACACACCTGTGGGACAAGATAACCTCATTAACCCACCTACAGTACAATACACAGTGACTCAACCAACCCACCTAACCACTGATATCACCAACACACCTGTGGGACAAGATAACCTCATTAACCCACCTATAGTACAATACACAGTGACTCAACCAACCCACCTAACCACTGATATCACCAACACACCTGTGGGACAAGATAACCTCATTAACCCACCTATAGTACAATACACAGTGACTCAACCAACCCACCTAACCACTGATATCACCAACACACCTGTGGGACAAGATAACCTCATTAACCCACCTATAGTACAATACACAGTGACTCAACCAACCCACCTAACCACTGATATCACCAACACACCTGTGGGACAAGATAACCTCATTAACCCACCTATAGTACAATACACAGTGACTCAACCAACCCACCTAACCACTAATAACACCAACACACCTGTAGTTTGATCTCTCTCTCCTCTAATGAGTCCCTCCTGGAAGACATGAAGAAACTGTGTGTTCTGCCAGTCATTAGTGGCATCACCAATGGCATCCAACTCAATGACACAGCCAGGACGTGCTGTTGATTGCTCAGAAACTATGTCAAAGATGTCTGACAGATTCTGTAAAGGGAATTAAAAGTGTAAAATAGTACAAAACATCACACATACATAAATTTCACATTATGTATTTATGAGTACAAATAAATCCCCATTCAAGACATTGCAGTATGTCTGGATTCCAAGATACTTACCACCTGACCCACATTTTCCTGAAGTGAGGAGTCAGTTGAGAGGCTAAGGGTTGACTCCATCATCATCTTCTTCCTCTCAGCTGTAGATATCTCAGCCAGCAGTGCTCGGCCATCAATGACAGCTTGGTACACTCTCAGACATTCTCCATCCGATGCCACAAAGCAGGCAGAGGGAGAGTTACTCACACTGCCAAGGGTGGTACTGTGGGGACAATCATCAGACCACTTCAATTCAACAATATTCATTACCCACAAGAATATTGCCTCATTTATGGGGCAGATTTTTTTTTGTTGGTGAATTGGAGTGCCTTAATTCCTCCAAAGTATGTTAGGAAACAGAACCAAATGAACAAAAATGATGGTGTCCTGTTGTTGCTTGTAATAATTTAGAGGAATCAGTTACTCCAGATTTACCAACAACACTGTACTATCCCATTAACACTAACAAGCACCCCATAATATCAACTACCATTAATATATCACCTTGGGAGTAGTGTGGGTATCCATGCAGCGTTGGAGAAGGCAGAGACTTGAGGTGAGTTAATCCTGGCCAGTTCAGTCACTCCTCCAGACTTACTGAGAGGACCTACTGCATCCACCCTCCAAAGGATCAGCTCACTACACCAGTCCTTGTATGTTGGGTCCTGGAAAATGAGTCACACACTTAGTAAATACGTAAGCAGATCAATAAGTAAAGTATATAGAATAAGTAGATTAGTAAGTAGGGAGGTTGTATATGAGTAACATCCGGTAATAACACAATGTCATGTGGGTCAATACTTGTATACATATAAGTAGTGTGTCATCTGGGTCTATACCTGTATACATATAGTGTGTCATGTGTGTCAATACTTGTATACATATAAGTGGTGTGTCATGTGGGTCTATACTATACTTGTATACATATAAGTAGTGTGTCATGTGGGTCTATACCTGTATACATATAAGTAGTGTGTCATCTGGGTTTATACCTGTATACATATAAGTGGTGTGTCATCTGGTGCTGTAGTAGCTGCTGTGGCTGCTTTGGAGGCTGGTGATGCTTCACGTTTGTTATGGTGTGAGGTGGAGAGTAGTAAGGGAAGTACTGGGTGACATTTGATGTCATTAAGCTGGAACCTGTGACCACACACTCTAGTGAAGTGTGAAATGTTGAGCACCTGGAAGAAGAAGAGAGTATGAAAAGGGTATGAAAGAAAACTGTACTAGGCCTCAAACACCTTATACCATAAAAGTACATGAGACAGAGAGAAGGGACAATAACCAATAAGGAAAAAGAAATAAATAAATAATGAAAGGACAGTGGATGATAGGAAAGGGATTGGTAGACCTTCCAATTCACCAATGAAATAATCTCCCCTTAAGAGAAGAAGGAAGATAAGTTCACAATTCAATAAATTAAAATGAGTAAAATTCTATTTATCCATGACTAGAACTAATCTATAAATGAAGTTTTTGTGGTGAATGTCAATGCAAGGCAATGTTAACTAAGAATATATTTATTAGGTGAAATGTAGAAAGAGAGAGGTGGGATGGATTGACACAAGGAATAGAACTAGTATTAATTAAGGTAATGAATGAGTGATACCTGTGTAAATCTGGACCCTTCAGCTACAGTGAGATGCCAGAGGTTAAGTGATCCATTGCTGTGTTTGGTTGTCATAGATATAATGGGTGAAGGACTGGTTGATCCACACCTGTCCTTATCATCTGTTCCAGAGAGGTTCAATGCACTCTTGCTTTTATTACGACCAGATTTCCTGTAACAAAATAATACAACATTTTACTGTCAAGTCAATAATAATAATATATATAAATAAAGGTTTACTATGGTACTTATGCATGTCTCCTTCACCAGTTCTACTAGACTATCTTTATATGGATATTTAATTAATGAAGTGGAGAGGTACTCACATTTCCTCCTCATGTGCCAACTCCAATTTAAGTAACTGTTTAAGGAAGGAAGGTGTAGTACCATTGTATATAGCCAAGTTAGGGGACATTGTCATGGCATCTCCCAGGGGCAGTGCATTCGGTATTCTTGCACTGAATGATACCTGTGTGTGGGAAATATTCCTCGTTATTAAACCAACCAATCATTATTATATACCTAACATATACTATACACTCTATACATACCTGATTTCACTAATGGATGCATTATTCTTATACCTTCCTAAATATTCTATTCACATCTGAATAACACTTATTGGTTCTAGACAAGGTAAGGACTTGTTAGTGTCCCCATCTGTGAGGTCCAAAATCATATTCAATTTTGTTCAAATTGGCAAAAACCTGTTCATGTAAAGCACACCTACCTTATATACTTTACACATTGAAAGTATAACAATTGTACAACTGAGTAAAATTTTTTATCAACTTTATCTTGCCATTAAGGTAGCCAGGATAGTCTGAACTCACCTGTGCCTGGCGGAAAGACCCAGGATAATCGTCCAAGAAGTCTACAATCCACACCAACAGAGAACCATCAACAGGATGAATAGAGAACAGCACATCTGAGGTCTGTTAGGGATGGAATTTATAAAACAATAATACCATGATAATTATAATATTCAAAGACCAACACACACACACACACACGCACACATCTTCATCGAATTCATAAACAATAATACCATGATAATTAAAATATCAGTAGACCAACACACACACATACATCCTCAAAAAAAAAAAAATGCAACTATCCAACCATATGTAAACCCACCTGGTGCCAATCCCTCAGTAGTGTTTCAATCTTCCTGTCAAGGGCGTCACCAAGGGCGGCGGTAGTGGCGGTGGTGACGTCAGTAGCGATGGAGGTTGAGGAGGTGGCTGCACTTAAAGGCTGGTGAGAACGTACCTGAAAACACACACACACACACATGTCAAACAAATCTCTTCATTAGGTGAGCTTTAAAGGAGAATAGTACAGTGTTGGTGGTGGTAAATATGGAGCACTTGATTCCTTTAAACTATTCCAAGCAACAGGCCACCATTATGTTTGTTAATCTGGGCCAGTTAATAATAAATGTTATTACATAAGCATTAAAGTAAGGGGTAACTATACACTTTAATAACAATATATTACATACTGATGCTGAGTGTTGACTGATAGGATCTTCCTCCTCAGTACTACGGGTACGTCCCATCATGTGTGAGGGGGTACGTGACCCCAGACGGGATGGAGGTGCTCCAGCTGTGGCAGGTCGGGAGGTTCGGGGATCCTCGGGGTCACTCACCTCAGAGTGACGGTCGGGGTCCAAGCAACCTGTGTCTTTTTCCAAAGCTCTACGGCTGATCTGTTCATAAAAAGAATAATTAATATATAAATATACATACAGTAAATTAAAACCAAACACATAAACAGTTAATTAAGTAATGAATTTACGAATAATAATACACAGACATAAAATAGAAAATTTAAAATATATGAGAATTATAGGTGTGAGTTGTACAGTATATAAAAGAGAAATAGAATAGAAAGAGTGTAATATAACTAACCTCAAGGAGTATATTCTCTGCCTCTGCAGTGAAGTGCATTTCTTTGTTATTAAGCCAATGAATAACAAAACTCTGTTCTGTTTGTGTGTTACCAGTACCACCACTCAGACCACCACCACCACCACCACTGATGCTGGGTACCAATGGTATGTCTGTCTCAGCATTGATGGATGCTGCCAAGTGGAACTGGAACCCTGTACAGGTGAATCTTTATTGGTTATTACTGCATAAGGAAGTAAGGCATGGACTAGCAACACAAGATAAAAGAAATAATACAATTATTATTATGAAGGAATGTAAAGAGTAAGACACCAACTGGTTCCAACAAGGCTGAGTGAAGAAATACATTCAAAGTACAATGGTTTAATACTTTATATAGTACAGTACATCCTCCTATATTGTGATGTCGTCACTCCTACTCATATAAAAAGTAGTGAGAGAAGACAATTTTCATCAGCTGTTTTCCCAATACATATTGCATATTTTGTAAATGTTGTAGGTTTAGTGTGACTGCAATATTTTTGCCAGGCCATGATTGCAAAGCTTGAGGATTGCTTGTAAAATAAAGTTATTTTAAAAATCTATTTTTTGGGGGGTAACTTCGCAAAATAGGTGGATCGCAAAATTAAAATGAGCAAAATAGGAGGACCTACTGGATATACCTTCAATAACATAGGCTATATCTTTACAATACTTCAAAGATAACTTAACAATAATAATAATAATAATAATAATAATAATAAAATGATGGTAATATAAAGACACCAATTTGCTTACCTGGTGTGATACCCATGGCATGAATACCATACATGTGGAAATCATGAACGGAATAGGAGGAAGGTAGGGTGGGGAGGGGCCGGGACCAAGCAGGACCCCCTAGTCCCCCCACCCCCACTGAACCCCCGGATTTCATGTGACGACGCATCTGGAAGCACGCTCTGGGGTGAAAACAAGGTATTGTGTCAGTGATACTTTGAATTGGATGTGAAGAGGGTCAAGACACATTATAGTATTGTCCAAATTATTGCATTCAATAATTAACTCCCTACAGGGATTAGAAATAACATAATAATAATAAGTGCCCAGACAAACAATAACACATACCATCAAATCCTTTACTGTACAATATAAGACAGTACTCACTTCATATGTTTGAGCCCCTGCATAAATCATAATAATAATGGTAATAAAAAAAAAAAAAATAATAATAATAATAATGTGCCCTGAAAAACAACATAACATACCATCAAATCGTTTGCTGTACAGTACATTACTCACTTCAGATGCATGAAACATAATAATAATAATAATAATAATAATAATAATAATAATACAGTACATTACTCACTTCCTATGCATGAATCATAATAATAGTAATAATAATAATAATACAGTACATTACTCACTTCATATGTTTGAGCCTCTGCATGAATCTGTGTTTGTGCCTGTGTGTACGGAAGCGAGGGTTCTGTGCAGCGGAGGGATCAAGGTGGAGGAGGGAAACCAAGTCATCGTCGGGTAACACAGTCTCCACCCACACCCTACTGATGTTGTCACGGCAACTTGTCACCACCATGTTGCTCACGCTGCCCCTATAGGTAAACACAACACCACCACTATCTTAGCAAATGATCAACACAACACCACTATCTTAGCAAATGATCAACACAACACCACTATCTTAGCAAATGATCAACACAACACCACTATCTTAGCAAATGATCAACACAACACCATTATCTTAGCAAATGATCAACACAACACCACTATCTTAGCAAATGATCAACACAACACCACTATCTTAGCAAATGATCAACACAACACCACTATCTTAGCAAATGATCAACACAACACCACTATCTTAGCAAATGATCAACACAACACCATTATCTTAGCAAATGATCAACACAACATCACTATCTTAGCAAATGATCAACACAACACCACTATCTTAGCAAATGATCAACACAACACCATTATCTTAGCAAATGATCAACACAACATCACTATCTTAGCAAATGATCAACACAACACCATTATCTTAGCAAATGATCAACACAACACCATTATCTTAGCAAATGATCAACACAATTTGAGTTTTTCATGTGGGGGGGGGGGAGGGGGGTTAGGGGTGTGTGGGAATAGAGGACAGGCTTTCTACCCACCCCAAGCCTGTCCCCCTATTCCCGCACCCCCCAAACCCCCCCAAGCCTGTCTCCTACTCCCGCACCCACTTAGGTTAAAGTGAGAATATCTTGTTGGTGAATTGGAAGGTTTTTTATTCCTCCAAACTATGTCATGAAACAGATCCCTTATTAGTACCATTAAGGACATCTGTTTTCTGGTATAGTTAGGAGGAATCAGTAGCATTATCTTCCTTTATTCACAGCCTCCTCTCTTGTTATCATCATTTCTCAGTACCGGTAACACAAAGTAACTAACACTACACTAATCTGTACCAGTACTAGTTAAGAGGTAGGTAACTTACTTAGGCATATACTTGCTGGTAGTACGCCATGTGAAGCCCTTGACAGCAGTGGGGTGAGGCAGATAGATGTAACTGAAGCTGAGAGAAGATCGACCAGATTCATTTACCAGGTTGCTGAGTTCTTGAGGTCGTGCTGGAGCCAGTACTGCCAAAAGGAGCACAAGGAGAGATGTATATATTTCTGTATATCTATTTTAACTACTTCAACACAAGTAGGGAGCAAATATAGACCTACAGTATATTATCTATATTTAGAATAACATTATATTTCAATGTACTATGAAGGATGTACAGTATACTAGTAACTTTTCAAAGATAAAATAATACTCAGAGTGTTTGTTGTCATACCAGATATATATGTGTAAAATAAAGACTAAACTGAACCAATACTCTGAGTACCAAACTGCTGAGGCTCACTGTATAGTACTAGTGACTATTTAATGTTAAAATATTACTCACAACCATTGTTTTCACACCAGATTGCAACCAGTCAGTAGATCAATGCCTACAATAGAGTATGTGCAGAATAAAGACCTGACCTGACCAATTGCTGTACTGTATACTGGTGACCTTTCCATGTTAAAATATACTTTATAATTATACTCACAGTGTTTGTTGTCATACCAGATCTTAACCAGTCTGTCATTAGCAGCGGCGGTGGCAAAAAGTGTTCCATCGGGTGAGAAAGCCAGAAGAACAGTGGGTGCAGCAGTGACACACCTCCACACACACATCCACCCACTGCCTTCCACTTCATCACCACCACCACCACCACTATCACATTCCAGTTCAAACATCACCGGGCCACCACTACTACCACCACCACCACCACCACCACCACCATAACCTGCGAGACAGATACATATTCATTATCTATTTATGGGAATATTTTAGTTTATTTTTGGTACATTAGATCAACTTTGAATCCTCCTAAGTATGCCAGGAAACAGTGAGACAGATACAGATACATACTCATTACCCGGTATCTATTTATGTGTATATTTGAGTATACTTTTGGTATATTAAATCACCTTGAATCCTCCTAAGTATATCAGGAAACAAAATTAAAGGTGGTTGTGGCCTGTTGCATGGAATAGTATGGAGGAATCAGTTGCTCCAGATTTACCACCAACAACATTGTACTATTCCATTACTTAATTAAAACCAGAAATAATAGTATGAGTTATTTTATCCACACACAAATAATCAGCTTTAAAACACTTGAACTCTATCATCCAGTCTTTCCCCATTATAGTGTTGTACTCGTCTTCCCTAAATTAAGGTGGAAATTCTTTTTTGGTACATTGGAGTGCCTTGATTCCTCCAAAGTATGCTAGGAAACAACAGGACCAGAGGGCCCAGTGGGGCTGACTTTATTCTCTGTGAATATTAGTTATCCCCCACAGGGCAAGAATAAAGATTGTTGTAAGATCTGGTCACTTTCTAGTGGATTTGACGAGATCTGCCCACATGGATTAAAAATCCACGTGAGGTGTACTGCAACCGGAGGCCTTTTTTTTTTTTTTTTTTTTTTTTTTTTTTTTTTCCACTGCTGTGTGGACCGCCAGCACACGGGGGTGCATTTTCCTTTGCATGCAGCAGTGTAAACTCCCTCCCCTTTATGGTGCCTTCAGGGCTGGTCTCATGGAAGGTACGGCCCCACTTGTAGCTCTTTTGGTAACGTGGACTTGGGCCCACACCACTGGCTGTGGGATCAAAGCCTTCCCCCCAATCTCCCTGGCGGTCGGAGGCCCCCAGACTCCCTGGTCCAGTAAGCTCTGGTCCCATTTCCTTGGGATGTGCTTTGGTAGCCCAGGCATATAGGGCCAGCCCCTCCTTTATTTTAATTTGTTTTTCACTGCGACCAGAGTGTACCAGGGGTCTGTGAGGCAGGAGGCCATTCTGCCCCGGGAGAACATCAACAACAACAACAACAACAGGACCAGAAGAACAAAAATAATAGTGTTCTGTTGCTTGGCATAGTTTGGAGGATTCAATTGCTCCAGATGTACCTACCAACACAAAACTTCCCTCCTTAATTATAATGTCACTAAAACAATAAACAACAATTATAACCATGACCATATATATACACACATACCTTCCTCTGGTGGTGTGACTTTTGGTACTGGAGCAGACCATAGTTGTAGTACCTCCCCTGCTGTTAGTAGTCTGGTACCTTCCACATTCCAGGATAATGTATTGATGTAACTCTCTGCCTCCACAACTCCAGTCTGGATCCAGCGGTAGTCCAGACGCTGACAAATTATATATATATATATATAATAAGTACATCATCAAAAATATATATATGGTAATAAATATCTCATCATCATAATCATTATATACAGTACAGTTGAGCAAGTAGAAAGTGCAAGAAAAATTTGGCTGTATATTTTAACATCTGGTAGTTCTTTGTAGTATAATCCCTCGTATATTTATGAATGAATAACTGAGAATTCAAAGCCAATGTAAGGTGGAACGTGATTGGCTGAACTTTGAGTGGTAGTGAAGATGTGGCCATATACATTCATATTTTTCTTGCACTTCCTACTTGCTCAACTGTACATGTACAATAAATACCTCATCATTCATTATCATCATCATAATTATATACATGATTTATGGAACTTGGTTGGTAGCACATTTACCAAAATTACAAAGAAACTAAATGAGGAAGCCAATATGCGTCTGTCAGATTAAGGGGGTATGTACCGGTACTCTCTTGATAACTTGGTGGACTAGTGATTCCTCCAACAAACTCTGCCACAAAACAGATCCCCCCTCCATTACAGTAACAAACAATGAGGTGGTTTGTTTCCTGGCATAGTTTGGAGGAATCAGTAACTCTCCAATTGACTCCCATTGAAAAAGAAATGGAATATAAAGGACAAAATAATTACATGTGTATTACCCTCTTAATTAATGACCTGTAATGGTGTAACAGACTTGGTGGCTTCTCATTCCTTCTGACTATGCCACAATACAAGTTTATTCAGTATAGGTGTGTGTGTGTGTGTGTGTGTGTGTGTGTGTGTGTGTGTGTGTGTGTGTGTGTGTGTGTGTGTGTGTGTGTGTGTTCTTACCTATTTGTTCTTACCTATTTGTATCTTTACAGGATTGTGTGTGTGTGTGTGTGTTCTTACCTATTTGTTCTTACCTATTTGTATCTTTACAGGATTGTGTGTGTGTGTGTGTGTGTGTGTGTGTGTGTGTGTGTGTGTGTGTGTGTGTGTGTGTGTGTGTGTTTCATGGCAATGTTTGAAGGACTCACTAACCTACAAGTTTCCCACTACCTCACAGGGGTTCCTTAAGGGGGTGCGGGAATAGGGGGACAGGCTTGGGGGGGTTTTGGGGAGTGCGGGAGGAGGGGGACAGGCTTGGGGGGGGTTTTGGGGGGTGCGGGAGTAGGGGACAGGCTTGAGGGGTTTTTGGGGGGTGCGGGAGTAGGGGGACAGGTTTGGGGGGGGGGGGTAGTGGGGTGAGGGAATATGGGACAGGCTTTCTACCCACCCTAAGCCTGTCCCCTACTCCCGCACCACCCAAAACCCCCCAAGCCTGTCCCCCTATTCCCGCACCCCCCGAAGCACCCCCTTAATTAAAAAAGAGAATAGGATAGAGAGTTGTTGTACTTACATGTGAACTCATCTGGTTAAGTATTGGTGTGGGTTCAAAGATGCAGACCAGGGGGGTGCTGGAAAAGGGGACAGGCTTTATACCCACCCCAAGCCTGTCCCCTTATTCCCGCACCCCCCAAACCCCCCCAAGCCTGTCCCCCTATTCCCGCACCCCCCCCCAAGTCTGTCCCCTTTATTCCCGCACCCCCCTAAGCACCCCCTTAAAAGAGATATAGGATAGAGAGTTGTTGTACTTACATGTGAACTCATCTGGTTAAGTATCGGTGTGGGTTCAAAGATGCAGACCAGCCGTCCATAAGCTGCTACAATCTTACCGGTGTCAGAGGAACAGTCCACACATGAAATCTGTACGTTGTCATGACACACACCGGGCACCACTTGTACCCTCTCGTATGTACTGGCTAGGATCACCAAGTTACATCCTGCCGCGTAAGCCTGTTAGGAGGGATTTACAACGTGGGTTAGGGGGTTAGGTTTGGCTATGTACAGTAATAAAAAAATAGGTAAATAATAATAATAAAAAAGTATTGGACCTTCCCCCCACCCCCAATGGATAGGGTTAGGGGGTTAGGTTTGGCTATGTACAGTTGCGGCCATAATTCCCTTTCCACCCTCTAGGTGGGTAAGTGTAGAAGTGACAACGTCGCTCCTCTGAACTGTCAAACCTCGACCTCACTCCTCTCTCACTACCTTTCCCCCCCCCCTTTCCTTTCTTTCTTCTTTTCTTAGGTGTACTCTCCTTGTCTCTCTTATTCATCTGTTTATCTATCTTTCTAATAATCTCATTCTTTCTCCTATCCCAGTTATCTCTCATTCATTCAGAAGGGAAGAAGGAAAATGGTTTAAAGTGCGTGAGTCACAATAGAGGAACTGAAATTTTACCATCTCCTTCCTTCATCTTTTCTTCCTCCCTTCCTTTCCTATCTATAATGACAAGCACAGCCTCTGGCACAGCAGACTTAAGGAGTAGCCCCATCCCCTCCTTTCCTACACCTGTTTTCTGTCCTAGCCTTTCCTTTCTTTACTTTCCTCATACATGTAATTTCTCTCTCCTCTCTCTTTTACCTCTCCATTCCCCACCTGAATCTCTTCTGCTCCCGTCCCCTCACCACACTTTTGAAATGCATATTGTTTGTTTCAACTAACTATCAGAGAGAGAGAGGTTCCTAGGTAGGTGGTTACCGTCACACCAGACATACAGAGGAACACACAACCAGGGCCCTGTAAACACAACACCTGACTTATTTCTCGCTACCTTCCCTTCATTGCATATATCTTTCTTTCTTATTACGTTCCATACATTTTCCTCCCTTTCTCGTATTGTCGCACCAACAAGGAAAAGGGACAAAAGTCATGCAGTGAGTGAGAGAATATGAGATGGGGAATAATGGATGAAAGTGTATGGAAAAAAAGAAAAGAAAAAAAAAAAAAAAAAAAAAAAAAAAATATATATATATATATATATATATATGCAAACGACGATAATCGGTAGGGTAATGAGAGATTAGTCAGGTCCAGGTGCATCACCATATGATTTGTGCATCACCATGGAGGTAGTATAGCTCTATGTGCGTCACACACACACGCACACACATGAAAACACAAGTGTGTGTGGCTAACATGATGCATACTGGAGTGCACATTCACAACTCCATGTTGAACCTGTAGCTGTCCACAGTCTCCTATTAATCCCTTCAACAATGCGACCAGAGAGATGGGAGGGATTTCTTTCTTCATTCCCTACTCCCCTTCCTCTTTCCCACACACGGGTCTTTCTTGGTCATACACTTTCATTCCCTTTTCCCCATCTCATATTCTCTCGCTCACAGTATGTCTTATGTCCCTTTTCCTTTCATATTTCTATTATTAACTTTTGAGTGAAAATATGAGGATAAAAAACTATGAGTGATGTGTTCACTTTCTTCGCTAGCCACTACGCCAACTCCCTAAGGGGCCATTACTTGAAACACACTCTACACTTCATCCTCTCCTTTTCACCACCTTACCCTTCCCTCCTATTTTCTTTCTCTCTGATGGTAAATTGAAACAGATGAAGAAAGGAAAGGGAAGGAAATGGGAACAAGAATGAGGAAAGAATGAAAGATGAAAGGTGTGGTATAAGAAAGAAAAGAGAGGTTTAATGAAGTAGCGACGGGTAGGAGAGGGAGAGAAAGAGGAAGTAGAGAATGTAGGAAGAAACATTCCCTTAATAATTAATATATTCTCTCTCTCTCTCTCTCTCTCTCCCCCTCTCTCTCCCCCTCTCCCTCTCCTCTCTCTCTCTCTCTCTCTCTCTCTCTCTCTCTCTCTCTCTCTCTCTCTCTCTCTCCCTCTCTCCCTCTCTCCCTCCCTCTCTCCCTCTCTCCCTCTCTCTCTCTCTCTCTCTCTCTCTCTCTCTCTGTATATATATTTGAACATCTACCCCGTCCCAGCATCCAATCCAATAATAGTTAGGAAAGAAAAGTATTGGACCCCTCCACGGATAGTTTGAATAAATAGAATAACATAATATATATCTGAAAATGTATATATAAATAAAAGTATAGGGTACTCACAGTAAATGGGACTCCTTCCACACTACCCACAGCAAAACATCTGTCACCAGCATTACAAGCCCCAGTTAATATTTGATGGCACTTCATCCTGGCTGGCTGGTTGGTTTACTCACTCACACATCTGTAAATAATGTGTAAACAGTTTAAGGGTGTGTGGGAATAAGGGAACAGGCTTGGGGGGGGTTTGGGGGGTGCGGGAGTAGGGGGACAGGCTTGGGGGGGGTTTAGGGTGGGGTTGGGGGTTTGGGGGGGTGCGGGAATAGGGGGACAGGCTTGGGGGGGGTTTAGGGTGGGGTTGGGGGTTTGGGGGGGTGCGGGAATAGGGGGACAGGCTTGGGGGGGGTTTATGGGGGGGTTTATGGGGGTGTGGGGGGTTTGGGAGGTTGTGGGAATAGGGGACAGGCTTGGGGGGGTGTAGGGGGTTGCAGGAATAGGGGGACAGGCTTGGGGGGGTTTAAGGGGGTGTGGGAGGTGCGGGAGTAATGGGACAGGCTTGGGGGGGGGGGGGTTAGGGGGTTGCGGGAAAAGGGGACAGGCTTTCTACCCACCCCAAGCCGGTCCCCTTATACCCGCACCCCCCCCCCCAAGCCTGTCCCATACTCCCGCACCCCCTAATAAGTCTTGTACAGTACTTCATCCTGGTTGGTTGGTTGGTTGGTTTACTCACTCAGACATCTGTAAACAACATGTAAACAATATTGAAATCACATCTGTTGGGTGAGTGTTACGACATGGACAATATGAACATGACAAGTGATTATAGTGGGTGGGGGAAAACACACATTTCACTATGGTTCTGCCTTTATTATACACTTCCTATCGTTATTTCCATCGTAAATAGTATTTTTTCTGCAGGGGGCAACATTGTCATAGCCTGGATATAGTATAAGGGAGTAGCTAGCCACCAGGGCGGCTCTCGGCATCTACTCTTTCCCACAAATGCCAGAACTCCAAGATAACGTATATTTAAATAGTGAATTTGGAAATTAGTCTGACCTAACCTGACCTAACCTAACCTAGACCACAGCAGACTACCGGGACCTAACCTGGCCAAACTACCGGGACCTAACCTGGCCAAACTACCGGGACCTAACCTGGCCAAACTACCGGGACCTAACCTGGCCAAACTACCGGGACCTAACCTGGCCAAACTACCGGGACCTAACCTGGCCAAACTACCGGGACCTAACCTGGCCAAACTACCGGGATATAACCTGGCCAAACTACCAAGCCAAATTTTGCGTGAATATAATAACATTAGCAACACTGAAAATAATTTGGTAAAGGTACAGAAGTGGACCTTACTGTACAATAGATATTTTACTGTCATTACCCACTATTTTGGACCATTCTAAGACACTTTTCTTCTATGGTTTTTCTTCCTCAAATGCCCCGTTTCCAAGATAGGTCATATCCAAATGGGGCATTTTGAAATTAGTCTGACCTTACCTGACCTGACCTAACCTAACCTAGACCGCATCAGACTACCGGGACCTAACCTGGGCAAACTACCGGGACCTAACCTGGGCAAACTACCGGGAAATGATCGTGATAAAGTACAATAAATGACAGGGGTAAAATACTAGGACCCAGCCAGATCTGGCAACACTGCTGCAAAACGGTAATTCTTTCAATAAATACCCAGCAGACTACCGGGACCTAACCTGGCCAAACTACCGGGACCTAACCTGGCCAAACTACCGGGATATAACCAGTGTAAACTATCATAAAGTGACCGGGGAAAAAGCCAAATTTTGCGTGAATATAATAACATTAGCAACACTGAAAATAATTTAATTGGTACCCTTTAGTAACCTCTTCCATACATACATACATACATACATAGTCTATCCATTATTTCACTATTTATCCATCCATTATTTCACTATGTATTCTTTTTTATATTTCCCCACGTATATTTGGAGTGACAAAGGCTTAAGTCACACATTATAGTTGGTCTACATCTCAAATAAACAAAACTCACCAAATTATAACAGCCAAATTCATCTCCATTATCGAAATGTTCTGAGGTCGATGATGTTTTGGTCTGGCAGCAGCTGGGTCGGGGTTGGGGTGGGATAGCAGTGTTGCCAAGTATCCTGCTTCACCAAATTTCCCCAGGTTCAATATCAGAATTTCCCTTCTTTTTTTTCTCCCCAACTTTCATATCAGAATTTCCCTTTTGTCTTTAAGTTGTTGGTCCCTCAGAGGGCCTCTCATGTTCAGCATCAAGGCCAAGATCGAGGTATATCTCTTGGCCTTGGGTAGCATAATATGCGGGGGTTGTGCGGGGGATTTGATTAAGGATCCAAGGGAGGATTAGGAAGGGGATTAGGATAAGGGTGGATTGGGTCAGGGACTGCGGGTTGAGGATTAGGAATGGGGAGGTTTCAAGTTTCAAGTTATAGGTCCCGCAGAGGGCCGCTCATGGGCAGGTTAATATGCGGGGGTTGTGCGGGGGATTTAAGGATTCAGAGGAGGATTAGGAATTAAGGGGGTTAGGATAAGGGTGGATTGCAGGGTCAGGGACTGTGGGTTGAGGATTAGGATTGGGGAGGTAATGATTAATTGGTTATCCTATTTCTAAACGTGTCAAGAGTGGGGCTATTAACTACATGAGATGGGAGATGATTCCACTCTTGGATGCTGCGAGGAAAGAATGAGTGCCTAAATATATCAGTGCTTGTCTGGTATGTATGGTATTTTAAGTTGTGGTTGCCTCTAGTGGATCGTATACTTGTAGGGTGTAGATATGTGTCTTTGTCTATGTCAACTAATTTGTTTGTCATTTTGTATATCATCTGTTGTCTGTGTATCTGTCTTCGTGTTGTCAATGGGTCTAGTTTTGTGTCTTGTTAATTAAAGCAAAGTGACTGATATAGTGTGTCTGGCCCATCTTGCAGTTTTATTTTGCATGGACTCTAATTTATTGATATTATTGTTAGTGTGTGGGTCCCAGACGGTGTTGCAGTACTCTAATAAGTGTGGCCGAACGAATGTATTATAAACAATAATTTTGATGTCTATGGGTCAATTCCACAGTGGTTGGTATTGGTTTGTTAGCACTCAAACGAAAGAATCTTAGCCGTTTAAATGACTTATGGGTGAATTATTTAATGAATTTGCCAATGGTGAGTAAACTATACAGTGATCATTATTATCTAACTGTTGGATAAATTTTGTGAATATGAATACTCAGCTTTTGGAAAATAATGAAGCCTTAAAAGTGTGGTTGGTTGGTAAGCTAACAAACGAATACGACTGTGGAAATGACCCTATGTTACACCTGCTGAGTTTCCTGCACAAGAACCCCAGGACCCTACTAGCTTTGGCCCTGATATGCTACCTAATAATAAATAATATGTTGGTGTTCCACTTCATATGTCTGCCGAGATGTGGACGCCCATATAAGTATTTGTAGGAAGTGAGAAGTGTGAGGAGTAGAAAGCTTCGAATCGTCTGGTATTGCTCATTTCCCCACCCAGTACACCTATAGAGGCTGAGTTCGAATGTAGGGTATGTGTGTGTGTATGTATGTATGTGTGTGTGTGTGTGTGTGTGTGGTGCCTGCCGTTCTCTCTGGTCAGAAATTACGTATCACGAGTGTACAGTATGTGGAATGGGATTATGGGCTCGGGTATAAAACGGATGTGATATGGCATTTGTCTGCTGGTCTAAATTAATGTCAACTTCAACATCAGAATTTCCTTTTTACATCAACTTTAGCATCAACATTTCCTTTTTTACCTCAACTTTAGCATCAACATTTCCTTTTTTACCTCAACTTTACCTTTATAATTTCCTTTTTTACCTCAACTTTACCTTTATAATTTCCTTTTTTACCTCAACTTTACCTTTATAATTTCCTTTTTTACCTCAACTTTACCTTTATAATTTCCTTTTTTACCTCAACTTTACCTTTATAATTTCCTTTTTTACCTCAACTTTACCTTTATAATTTCCCTTTTTGCCTCAATAATTCAGAGGATAGTCATATATTTACCACCTTCAAGATATTTCGTCTGCTAAGAATTTCCCCATTTATTCTTGAACAATCTTTATATAATTTCCCCATTGGTACCTCGAATTCTCCATGTCTAGAAAAATTCTCTATATTTGGCAACACTGCTGGTTAGTCAAGTCTGGAGCAGAACGTGTCCGAATGCAATGGTGATATTATAATACATTGTGTTCTAACGCTATAAATATACCAATAATGCTTTAATCACGTGTACAAACATAAGTTACAGATAAATTGAGATGTCTACAATATTAAACATACCTCTAAAATCTATTCTCAAATACTCTATAGATTTTTATAACCAAATGTCAATACTCTAGGTTAAGTATCGAACACAATGTCACAAGGCTAAGGTGACATCTGTTGGCGAAAAAATAAACAAATCGGTTGTCTTGGTAACCAGCAGCAAGGCAGAATTATAATATTATTAATAATTTATTCATTTATATACGATATGCTTATGTATTTATTTTTATCAATTCACTAATAGTTACGTACTTATAAAATATACAACTATTTGTCTACTTCAGGGAGTAATAATAAACTTAATTAATTTTGATACATTGGAGTGCCTTCATTGATTCTTCCAAAGCTAGATAAATAAATATATACTTTGTTGTTTGAATTAGTTAGGAAGAATACATAGTTACTCCAGATTTACTACACACAACACCAAGGAAATAGAAGGAAGGAAAGAAGGGACAGGGAGAAGGTGATGATAGAGAGGTGGGACAGTAAACACCAAGGAAATAGAAGGAAAGGAAAGGAGGGACAGGGAGAAGGTGATAGATAGAGAGGTGGGACAGTAAACACCAAGGAAATAGAAGGAAAGGAAAGGAGGGACAGGGAGAAGGTGATAGATAGAGAGGTGGGACAGTAAACACCAACAAGGAAATAGAAGGAAGGAAAGGAGGGACAGGGAGAAGGTGATAGATAGAGGTGGGACAGTAAACACCAAGGAAATAAAAGGAAGGAAAGGAGGGACAGGGAGAAGGTGATAGATAGAGGTGGGACAGTAAACACCAAGGAAATAAAAGGAAGGAAAGGAGGGACAGGGAGAAGGTGATAGATAGAGGTGGGACAGTAAACACCAAGGAAATAGAAGGAAGGAAAGGAGGGACAGGGAGAAGGTGATAGATAGAGGTGGGACAGTAAACACCAAGGAAATAGAAGGAAGGAAAGGAGGGACAGGGAAAAGGTGATAGATAGAGAGGTGGGACAGTAAACACCAAGGAAATATAAGGAAGGAAAGGAGGGACAGGGAGAAGGTGATAGATAGAGAGGTGTGACAGTAGGATAAACACCAAGGAAATAGAAGGAAGGAAAGGAGGGACAGGGAGAAGGTGATAGATAGAGGTGGGACAGTAAACACCAACAAGGAAATAGAAGGAAGGAAAGGAGGGACAGGGAGAAGGTGATGATAGAGAGGTGGGACAGTAAACACAAAGGAAATAGAAGGAAGGAAAGGAGGGACAGGGAGAAGGTGATGATAGAGAGGTGGGACAGTAGGATAAACACCAAGGAAATAGAAGGAAGGAAAGAAGGGACAGGGAGAAGGTGATAGATAGAGAGGTGGGACAGTAGGATAAACACCAAGGAAATAGAAGGAAAGGAGGGACAGGGAGAAGGTGATGATAGAGAGGTGGGACAGTAGGATAAACACCAAGGAAATAGAAGGAAGGAAAGAAGGGACAGGGAGAAGGTGATGATAGAGAGGTGGGACAGTAGGATAAACACCAAGGAAATAGAAGGAAGGAAAGGAGGGAAAGGGAGAAGGTGATAGATAGAGAGGTGGGACAGTAAACACCAACAAGGAAATAGAAGGAAGGAAAGGAGGGACAGGGAGAAGGTGATAGATAGAGGTGGGACAGTAAACACCAAGGAAATAGAAGGAAGGAAAGGAGGGACAGGGAGAAAGTGATAGATAGAGAGGTGGGACAGTAAACACCAAGGAAATAGAAGGAAGGAAAGGAGGGACAGGGAGAAGGTGATAGATAGAGAGGTGGGACAGTAAACACCAAGGAAATAGAAGGGAGGGAAGGGAGAAGGTGATAGATAAAGAGGTGGGACAGTAAACACCAAGGAAATAGAAGGAAGGAAAGGAGGGACAGTGAGAAGGTGATAGATAGAGAGGTGGGACAGTAAACACCAAGGAAATAGAAGGAAGGAAAGGAGGGACAGGGAGAAGGTGATAGATAAAGAGGTGGGACAGTAAACACCAAGGAAATAGAAGGAAGGAAAGGAGGGACAGGGAGAAGGTGATAGATAGAGAGGTGGGACAGTAAACACCAACAAGGAAATAGAAGGAAGGAAAGAAGGGACAGGGAGAAGGTGATAGATAGAGAGGTGGGACAGTAAACACCAAGGAAATAGAAGGAAGGAAAGGAGGGACAGGGAGAAGGTGATAGATAGAGGTGGGACAGTAAACACCAAGGAAATAGAAGGAAGGAAAGGAGGGACAGGGAGAAGGTGATAGATAGAGAGGTGGGACAGTAAACACCAACAAGGAAATAGAAGGAAGGAAAGGAGGGACAGGGAGAAGGTGATAGAGCGTCGGAAAAAAAAAAAAATAGTCTCCAGCCCACCAGAGTCGAAGTCCGAGATCAGACTGAAGATTGAGGGAGTCTGTTTTTTCTGGCATAGTTTAGAGGAATCTTTTACGAGTGGTAATTGATTTGTCTAGGGGATGAATTACCAAACATGTAATTAAAGTGAATTCTCCGTTTCAAAGGAAAAAATAGAAAGTTATGTTAACACAAAAATACAATTTATTATAAATCAAATATACCCCTTAAATCCTAATTTTAACAGTAATATACAAATTTAATACATGACAAGAGATATTGAATAGAACTTAACCCCCTGATTACAAGTCTCAGTCCACATTAATAGTTTAGAAAGATTACATCCACCAAAGCTTCACCGAGAGAACAAGTTACATGAGAAATACCTATAAACTTCACCACGATTCAAGTTACGAACATGTGAGAGTTTTATGTACAGTCGGCAAAAAAAGTTTCGTTACCATCCTTTTAACAGTGTGATGTAATGTTGGTATGCCTGACTGGTGTGTCAGGTGTGGCGCGAGCATGGAGGTAGTATAGGTGGAGTCGCCATGGCTCACTAATCCAGCTGGCAGGGGAGTAAAGTGAAGCCGCCGAACTGTCATTTTCGGCGCCTTCAATATGGCGGACACCAAGATATGTTTCAGTAAAAGTGGACTTCTGACCTGACATACAAAGGTATGCGCCATCTTGAAGGCGCCGGAAATGACAGATTGGTGGCTTCACAAATCTGGTCCTACTGGCGCCTCCACCTATACTACCTCCATGGGCGGGAGTGTCATATATACCTCAGTCACCCTCCCGGACCCCTCAGTGTCTAATGGTCAGGCAAGTAGGAATGACGTACTTTTACCCAGTGCTACTTTTTCTGGGTATTTCAAGGTTATTCTTGTTCTAAAATACTCAAACGTATTTCTTTATGTTTAATGATGAATAGTTAAATAGTAATAGTTCTTGAACACTCAAAATTTAATTTAAAATCAGTTAAACTTTTGATATAAAAGGAAAGGGAATGCCTTGTGCTAAGTTGTCATTGCCGCGGCCCGCGAGGCACAGCTGCTCAGACGGCGGAGTACCAACCCTGCCGCGCTTACCCAGGTTAAAATTAACGTAGGGGTGGTAACGAAACTTTTTTTGCCGACTGTACATTACTTATCTGTCTGGAGAGAGAGCACAGTCGAGGTGTAGTGGCTCCCAAGCCCCCTTCTATACTCTTTCTCAGACGAAAAAACCGGGTCTCAGAAACAATGTTCGTATCTTCGAGGCTGGAGTCAAGCTGCTTCTGAACACTATCAAGAAACGAGACCCACCAGTAATTATGCTGCAGGTCGGCAAGGTTCGTTACAATAGTTACTCCAGATTTACTATACACAACACCAAGGAAATAGAAGGAAGGAAAGGAGGGACAGGGAGAAGGTGATGATAGAGAGGTGTGACAGTAGGATAAACACCAAGGAAATAGAAGGAAGGAAAGGAGGGACAGGGAGAAGGTGACAGATAGAGCGTCGAAAAAAAAAAAAAAAAAAATAGTCTCGAGCCCACCAGAGTCGAAGTCCGAGATCAGGCAGAAGATTGAGGGTGTCTGTTTTTTCTGGCTTAGTTTAGAGGAATCAAAGACCTTCAAATTCACCAACAAGAGAATTTTACCTTAACGTAAACATCTCATCAGTATCTTTACAACACACGTAGACTTTTTATATACGTACACTGTCCCTCTGGTTGCTGTCAGGATTGATTAATGAACGGACTGATTGATTGTTGATATTAGGCTCCACTACAGCGAGGTCATACATATGGCTACCTCTCTTTCTTTCCTCCTCTTTACCTCTCTTTCCTCTTCTATTCCCTCTCTATCTCTCTTTCCTCCTCTATTCTCTCTCTATCTCTCTTTCCTCCTTTATTCTCTCTCTATCTCTCTTTCCTCCCTCCTTTACCTCTCTTTCCTCCTCTATTCTCTCTCTATCTCTCTTTCCTCCCTCCTTTACCTCTCTTTCCTCCCTCCTCAACCTCTCTTTCCTCCTCTCTACCTCTCTTTCCTCTTCTATTCTCTCTCTATCTCTTTCCTCCTTTATTCCCTCTCTATCTCTCTTTCCTCCCTCCTCTTTACCTCTCTTTCCTCCTCTATTCTCTCTCTATCTCTCTTTCCTCCTTTATTCCCTCTCTATCTCTCTTTCCTCCTTTATTCCCTCTCTATCTCTCTTTCCTCCCTCCTCTTTACCTCTCTTTCCTCCTCTATTCTCTCTCTATCTCTCTTTCCTCCCTCCTCTTTACCTCTCTTTCCTCCTCTATTCTCTCTCTACCTCTCTTTCCTCCCTCCTCTTTACCTCTCTTTCCTCCTCTATTCTCTCTCTACCTCTCTTTCCTCCCTCCCCTTTGCCTCTCTTTCCTCCTCTATTCTCTCTCTATCTCTCTTTCCTCTTCTATTCTCTCTCTATCTCTCTTTCCTCCCTCCTTTACCTCTCTTTCCTCCCTCCTTTACCTCTCTTTCCTCCTCCCTCCTCTACCTCTCGTTCCTCCCTCCTTTACCTCTCTTTCCTCTTCTATTCTCTCTCTATCTCTCTTTCTTCTTCTATTCTCTCTCTATCTCTCTTTCCTCTTCTATTCTCTCTCTATCTCTCTTTCC
>JAWQEG010004517.1:0-5000 GCA_033782935.1 Petrolisthes cinctipes | reverse complement strand
TTGCCACGAAACACACACACACACACACACACACACACTTATATTGAAGGAGTTATTTTATTTTATTTTTTTCGTGGCCTAGTCAGGAGGAATCAGAAGCCACCAAATATTGCCACGAAACACATACACACACACACACGCACACACACACACACACACACACACACTTATATTGAAGGAGCTTGTTTTTTTTTTGTTTTTTTTTTTTTTTTTTGTTTCGTGGCCTAGTCAGGAGGAATCAGAAGCCACCAATTCTTATACACGATCACAGGGTCCTTAAAAAATGTTATCATAATTATATACAGTTACTATCACCTATACACAGCTACTCAATACTTTTTTTATTTTTCTTCCTTTTTCCCTCCTTCTCTTTTCTCTTCTTCCCTTTTCT
Source organism: Petrolisthes cinctipes (assembly GCA_033782935.1). Taxonomy (NCBI): domain Eukaryota; kingdom Metazoa; phylum Arthropoda; class Malacostraca; order Decapoda; family Porcellanidae; genus Petrolisthes; species Petrolisthes cinctipes. The sequence goes on along the minus strand of JAWQEG010004517.1, from coordinate 4,609 downwards.
CTTTCCTTCAATTCCTCCTTCTCTTTTCCCCTCCTTCTCTCTTATTCCCTCCTTCCCTTCTTCCCTCCTTCCCTTCTTCCCTCCTTCCCTTCTTCCCTCCTTCTCTTCTTCCTTCCTTCTCCCTTATTCTCCCCTTTTCCTCCTCCTCTCCTCTCTTTCCTCCCATTCTTTCTCTCCCATCTACATCTATTTCTTCCTTCCTCTTCCTCCTTTATCACCATCTCCTTCTACTCTTTCTCAACCCCTTCCCTTCCACTCCCTTCCTCACATGGGATAATCCACTTACAACACACACACACATACACATACACACACACGGACGTCATGTTTCGTGTGTGTGTGTGTGTGTGTCATTCCAATGGAGTAATATAATGATTGTGTGTGTGTGTGTGTGTTATTCCAATGGGGTAATATAATGTGTGTGTGTGTGTGTGTGTGTGTGTTACATTTCAATACCTTTACTTGCATTCGGAGTGAGAAAGAAACATACATACAGACAGACAGACAATGTTTCAAGTCACTGGAAATTCCCAATATCTTTTCCTCTCTCTCTCTCTCTCTCTCTCTCTCTCTCTCTCTCTCTCAAAAGTTGTGACGCCTCAGAAATTATTGATATTAATGTGATTGTTATTATCATTATTATTATTATTATGTTGTTGTGCCTTCGTTATTATTATTATTATTATTATCAAAAGTTTACAATATCATATACCAGAGAGGCGATATATACAACTTTTGATCCTGACTGTACAGTGTGTGTGTGTGTATAATTATATGGGGAGGTTGCAGGCATTTCCGTTGGGATTTCACTCTCTCTCTCTCTCTCTCTCTCTCTCTCTCTCTCTCTCTGTGCTAACTTTCCTTATACTGTTAATTATCTAAGATTCTCTCTCTCTCTCTCTCTCTCTCTCTCTCTCTCTCTCTCTCTCTCTCTCTCTAGTTGGGTAATTCTGTGCTAACTTTCCTTATACAGTTAATTATCTAAGATCCTCTCTCTCTCTCTCTCTCTCTCCCCTAAATGGTTGATATATAGATAGATAGATAGACAAGAATAAATAGATAGAAAGAATATATGTATGTATATATTAAATTGACCACAGTTTGCACGAATTTAGATAATATTGATGGATAATTATAGTTGACTAAAATAAAAGTGTATCATTATTATTATTATTATTATTTTTGAGTGAAGAGTTTAAAGACTGGACGAGCTTTTTCCTAGCACGTGTGTATATAATGATGTTATGCCAGACGTACGATGCGGAATCATTATCACCCACACACACACACACCCACACACACACCCACACACACATACACACAATATTATATTATTATACATATGTGTTAAAAAGCATATATATTTGCACAAGTACCGTATATGAATTATGAACGGTTATTATAATATTGTGATCGAGCGAAAAATATCACACACACACACACACACACACACACCTCTACACACACACACACCTCTACATGTACACACACACACCAACACACACCTCTACACACACACACACCAGACACCAACCTCTACACACACACACACACACACACACCTCTACACACACACACACACACACACACGTTATTGAAGTAATATAGTTTAACCTTATTTCACATCTAGTCATATACTCGTTATTAATGTTATGTATGTGTGTGTATGCATGTGTGTGTGTGTGTGTGTGTGTGTATATATAATCAAGGCGTGGCAATATTTAGCAAACGTTGCGTCAGAAATCTTAGTGTGTAGGTGTGTGTGTGTCAATATTTAGAAAAGGTTGCGTCATGTTTTCCTCTCGTCGTCGTTGTTGTCGTTGTCTGCAAGTAATGTGTTTTGTTTACATTTCCATACCTTGATAATAATAGTGTTTCTACGGGTATAGCCTAATACTTTCTTCACTGTATTCTGTGTATTATTATTATTATTTATCTTTCTTCACTGTATTCTGTGTGTTATTATTATTATTATTTATATAAGTTAATATACAGAATGGGTGGGTAAAGTTTTAATTGGTGTATTTTTCTATATTTCCCCAACCCCTACTAACCACTACCAAAAACCACAATCCACTAACCACTACCCAAAACCACAACCTCCACTATCCACCAACCACTACCACTATCCCAACTAATCACCAACCACTACCAAAACCCACAACCCCCACTAACCACCAACCACTACCACTATCCCAACTAATCACTAACCACTACCCAAAACCACAACCTCCACTATCCACCAACCACTACCACTATCCCAATTAATCACCAACCACTATCAAAACCCACAACCTCCACTAACCACCAACCACTACCACTATCCCAACTAATCACCAACCACTACCAAAACCCACAACCTCCACTATCCACAAACCACTACCAATATCCCAACTAGCTAATCACCAACCACTACCAAAGACCACAACCTCCACTATCCACCAACCACTACCACTACCCCAACTAATCACTAACCACTATCAAAAACCACAACCTCCACTAACCACCACCAACTAACCACTAACCACTACCAAAAACCACAACCCCCACTAACCACCACCAACTAACCACCACCACCAATATTCTCCTTTCCTATCAACAGAGAACTAGGGACCATATTACCAGCTGCAGGAGGAGAATATGCAAATAAATCGGTCTCAAATCAAAATATAATCATACAACACATTACTACAACTCAACCCGCTCAATTATTATTATTATTATTAAGAGGTGGTGCAAAATTATACACGTGTTGTTCTTTATTACCAAGATATTTACTACGATGGAAGGAATTAAAGTGTCGGTGGATATTTGATTGTGACTGTCTGTACCTACCTTCATATCACTCTATGGGTTAATTAATGTTGTAGTAATAAGACCAGCTACACAGGCAACCAATATTTTTCTCCTTTCCTATCAACAGAGAACTAGGGACCATGTTACCAGCTGCAGGGGGAGAATACGCCTACATACTACAAGCATTTGGAAGTGTACCTGCCTTCATTACTCTATGGGTCAATGTGGTAGTGATCAGACCAGCTACACAAGCAGTAGTTGCCCTTACATTTGCTGAATATACCCTGGCACTCTCATTTCCTACGTGTCCACCTCCTCGACTTGCTGTGGTTGTGTTGGCTGCTGGTGCCTTATGTGAGTACAATTATTAGGGTTTGTTTATTTAATTTTATATGTGTGTGTGTGTGGGTGGGTGGGGGGGGGGAGGGAGTTGTGTGTGTGGGGGTTGTGTGAGGGGGAGTTTTTGGTGTGTGTGTGTGTGTGGTTGTTTGTTGGTGTGTGTGTGTGGGGGTGGGTGGGATGGGGGGGAGTTGTTTGGTTGTGTGTGTGTGTGTGTGTGGTTGGTTGGTTGTTTGTTGGTGTGTGTGTGTGGTTGTTTGTTGGTGTGTGGGTGGGGTGGGGGGGAGTTGTTTGGTTGTGTGTGTGTGTGTTTGTTTGTTGGTGTGTGTGTGTGGTTGGGGGGGGAGTTGTTTGATTGTGTGTGTGTGTGTGTGGTTGGTTGTTTGTTGGTGTGTGTGTGGTTTGTGGGTTGGTTGTTGGTACACATACACACACATTCACTCTCTCTCTCTCTCTCTCTCTCTCTCTCTCTCTCTCTCTCTAAACAATGTCCACTTGATGACGTCACCAGTATAAGCCAATCACAATAGAGAGATTGAATCCTCTTATCAGCCAATCACAGGAGAGTAGTTGATTGTCTGTATGTAAGGGCCACACACACACACACACACACACACACACACACAGACAACTAGACAGACAGCCAGACACCAGACAGACAGCCAACCACACACACACACACACACACACACACACACACTCCATACAGACACACACACACACACACACTCACACCATACAGACACAGACAGACAGCCAACCACACACACACACACACAGCCAGACAGCCAACCACACACCAGACAGACAGCCACACACACACCACACACACACACACACACACACACACCAGACAGACAGCCACACATAGACAGACAGACAGCCAACCACACACACACAGCCAGACAGCCAACCACACACCAGACAGACAGCCACACACACACACCATACAGACACACAGACAAACAGACAGCCAACCACACACCAGACAGACAGCTACACACACAGCCAGACAGCCAACCACACACCAGACAGACAGACAGACAGACAGACAGCCAACCACACACCAGACAGACAGACAGACAGACAGACAGACAGAGACAGCCACACACCAGACAGACAGACAGACAGACAGACAGCCAACCACACACCAGACAGACAGACAGACAGACAGCCAACCACACACCAGACAGCCAGACAGCCAACCACACAGCAGACAGCCAGACACATACACACACACACACACACAAACACACACACAGCCAGACAGCCAACCACACACACACACACACACACACACACACACACACACACCAGACAGACAGACAGACAGCCAACCACACACCAGACAGCCAGACATCAGACACTATACCTGAAACACATAAGATTCAGCATCAGATTACAGAGAGAGAGAGAGAGAGAGAGAGAGAGAGAGAGGTTCATACTGTACATTCAACCCTCGTCTCTCTCTCTC
>JAWQEG010004516.1:20000-25400 GCA_033782935.1 Petrolisthes cinctipes | reverse complement strand
CTCCCCTCTCCATACTCTTCCCCCACGCCCCCTCCACCCCCCATATTCTTCCCCCACGCCCCCTGTCACCCCCCATACTCTTCCCCCACGCCCCCTCCACCCCCATACTCTTCCCCCACGCCCCCTGCACCCCATACTCTTCCCCCACGCCCCCTCCACATCCCATACTCTTCCTCCACCCCCCATACTCTTCCCCCACGCCCCCTGCACCCTCTCCCACGCCCCCTCCACACCCCATACTCTTCCCCCACCCCCCATACTCTTCCCCCACGCCCCCTTCACCCCCCCAAACCCTCCCCCGTGTCCACAGCGAGTCTGGTGATGTATAGCCCGAGGACCAGTGCCACAGTGACTGATGGAGGTGTCTGATGCAGATATATAAACTTGTGTAGCTCGACTTTTTCACCAGAGTCATGCATAAAAAAAAAAAATATATATATATGATAAAAATATATAAATAAAAACGGTGACTCTAATGGTCCTTTTTTGTTTTGGTGTGTGTGTGTGTGTGTGTGTGTGTGTGTGTGTGTGTGTGTGTGTGTGTGTGTGTGTGTGTGTTTTTTTTTTTTTTTTTTTTTTTTTTTCTCCTGGGGTTGTACACACGAAAAATGAACACCGAATGTATTTTTATTACTGATTGTTTCCACGGCTTGTTGGTAAAAAATAAAAAAAAGTACAATACGCCTCGCTCGTGTCTCGCTTCGGTTCATCGGTCTTTTACTCTCCGAATTCAACGACGTTTCTGATAATAATGGTGTACGAGTATTGAACACATAACATTAATTTGGAAAATGTGTATATAGTTATTATTATACAGTACACAGTTAGTTACATTGGAGTATAGACGACTGAGGATTCATACAAGCTAGAATGTCTGTGGCGAGAGGAATTAATTGATATCTATTTTATTCTCTGCCACATACGACTATTTCCCATTTACATACAAGCTAGAATGTCTGTGGCGAGTGAAATTATTTAATATTTATTTTATTCTCTGCCACATACGATACGAATTATTCCCCTCTACATACAAGCGAGAGGAAGTATTTAATATTTATTTTATTCTCTGCCACATACTAATCATTCCCCTCTACATACAAGCTAGAATGTCTGTATCAAGTGGAATTAATTAATATCTATTTTATTCTGTGACACATACGACTATTTCCCATCTACATACACAGGTACCTTTTCATCCTATTAGTCAGTATATATATTCATCCGGTCATCATCAATTTGCCTTTTGTCATTGGCTCTTAGAAGAATTATATTTACCCTATATCAACCATCGTAATTCCACTTAAGGGGGTATTAATTCCCTTTTGTTACATTGGAGTGCCTTGATTCCTCCAAAGTATACCAGGAAACAGGACCAAATGGACAAAAATAATGGTGTTTGTTCTTCTGTTGCTTGGAATAGTTTGGAGGAATCAGTTGCTCCAGATTTACCAATACTGTACTTTCCCCTTAACTCATCCCTTCTTCCACCTCCACCTCATTCTAATTTTCTTCTTCTCCTCCTCACCATTTCTTCCTCAATCTCACAACATTTCTTCCTACCTCCCCCCCACCTCTTCTCTTCTTTAATCTCATCTTTTTCTCTCCTTTTCCTCTACACTTCATTCTTCTCTCCTTCTCCTCTAACTTCTCATTTTCTTCTTCTCCTCCTCCTCACTATTTCTTCCTCAATCTCACCACATTTCTTCCTACCTCCTCCTCACCTCTTCTCTTCTTTAATCTCATTTTATTCTCTCCTTTTCTCCTACACTTCATTCTTCTCTCCTTCTCCTTCTCCTCTAACTTCTCATTTTCTTCTTCTCCTCCTCACTATTTCTTCCTCAATCTCACCACATTTCTTCCTACCTCCTCCCCACCTCTTCTCTTCTTTAATCTCATCTTTTTCTCTCATTTTCTCCACTTCATTCTTCTCCTTCTCCTCCTCCTCCTCCTCACCTCTTAACTTCCCTAATTTCATCCCCTTCCTCACTACCTCCTCCTCCTCCTCCTCACCTCTTCTACACCTCATTCTCACCCCCTTACTGCCCTTTCCACCTCACTCTCTTTTTCACTACCTCCACCTCCTCACTTCCTTCTTCTCTTCCTCAATCTCACCCTTCTCCTCCTCACCTCTTCCTTCTTTTCCTCAATCTCCTCCTCCTCCTCACTTCCTTCTTCTCTTCCTCAATCTCACCCTTCTCCTCCTCATCTTTTCTCCTCCTCACCTCTTCCTTCTTTTCCTCAACCTCACCCTCCTCCTCTTTTTCTTCTGCTCCTCTTCCTCAATCTCACCATCTCCTTCCACCTTCTTTTCCTCTTCCTCCTCTTCACCTCCAATTCCTCCTTCCCATCTCTTCTCAATCTCATCCCCCTCCTCCTTCTCTTTTTCTTCTGCTCCTCTTCCTCAATCTCACCCTCTCCTTCCACCTTCTTTTCCACCTCCACCTCCATATCCTTTCCTTCTCCTCATCTATTCTCTACCTTGTCTTTTTCTGCTTCTCTTCCTCATTCTTCTCTTTCTTCTCTCCCTCCACCTTCTCTTCCACTTCCTCCTCCTCCTCAATCTCACCCTCTCCTTCCACCTTCTTTTCCACTTCCACCTCCTCCTCAATCTCACACTCTGCCTCCACCTTCTCTTCCACCTCCTCCTCCTCCTCCTGAATCTCACACTTTCCCTCCACCTTCTCTTCCACTTCCTCCTCCTCCTCAATCTCACACTCTGCCTCCACCTTCATTTCCACCCCCACCTCCTCCTCACCTCTTCCTTCTTCTCTTCCCCTTCCTTCTCTCCTTCTTCTTTCACTTCCTCCTCCTCCTCAATCTCACACTCTCCCTCCACCTTCTCTTCCACCTTCTCCTCCTCCTCAATCTCACACTCTCCCTTCACCTTCTCTTCCACTTCCTTCTCCTCAATCTCACACTCTCCCTCCACCTTCTCTTCCACCTTCACCACCTCCTCAATCTCACACTCTGCCTCCACCTTCTCTTCCACTTCCTCCTCCTCACTCAATCTCACACTCTTCCTCCACCTTCTCTTCCACCTCCTCCTCACTCAATCTCACACTCTCTCTCCACCATCTTTTTCCACCTCCTCCTCCTCCTCAATCTCTCACTCTCTCTCCACCTTCTCTTCCACCTCCTCCTCCTCACTCAATCTCACACTCTGCCTCCACCTTCTCTTCCACTTCCTCCTCCTCACTCAATCTCACACTCTGCCTCCACCTTCTCTTCCACTTCCTCCTCCTCAATCTCACACTCTCCCTCCACCTTCTCTTCCACTTCCTCCTCCTCCTCAATCTCACACTCTCCCTCCACCTCCACCTCCTCCTCAATATCACCCTCTCCCTCCACCTTCTCTTCCACCTCCTCCTCACTCAATCTCACACTCTCCCTCCACCATCTTTTTCCACCTCCTCCTCCTCCTCCTGCTCCTAATAGTTCAAGCCTTGCCTTCCATTAATCGCCCACTGTTATTGTCTTTGTTGCAGACATTAGAAGAGGTGACTCGGCCCGCTCTGAGAAGGAGATCCGAGAGAACAGCAAGGATATTTGCCACGGTACCCTTTCAAAATAGCAACCCATTTTTATTATCATTATTATTATTATTATTATCCATTTTTTATAATATTCCATAAATTTTTTCTCTCTCTCTCTCGTTTTTTTTTTTTTTTTTTTAATTCCACCCCCTCAGTCTGATCTTAATGTTGTTATTTATATTATATCTTCTTAATATATTATAATTATATATTGTATTTATATTGATTTTATTATTATTATTATTATTATTATTATTATTATTATTATTATTATTATTATTGTTATTATGGTTCGAATTTCTGCACATTTTAAGGTTTTCTCCAGACGGGTTCCACCACAGCTTGGTTTTCTCTGCTCGTATTTTAACATATATTATATTTCTTATGTACATATTTACATTTTAAGATCATTTATATATTATCACGCTTATCCGTTTTGGCCTTTATGACAACAAACAATAAATATTATAACACTGGACAATTATTATATTTATCTCTCTTGGGTAAATTAAACTATTGCACAAACTCGCAAATTAAAGCCAGCAAATATTAAATGTATCCAATGTATATAAATGGCTATAAGATTATCAAAATAAAATTATGAAAAATATTAGTAACTCGTATAAAAAAACCTGTAAGTATTAAATATATCCAGTATATTATTATCAAGAGATTATCAAAATAAAATCATGAAAAATATCAGTAACTTTGCTGATGTTTTAACCCATGTCAACCTGAAAGTAGATGGCAAATTTCTGAAGTATTAATGTGCAGTACTTAAGCTGACTTGGGTGTGAATATCAGAATTTTAATTAAGGAGATTTTATTATCAGTAAAGGCCAGAACTTTATATTACATCTATAGTCTTACCAGCCTTATAGTGTCATTGTTTAATTTCATATCTGGCACTTTCTTCTTCTCGTACCCACTCCTCCTCCTTTCATTTAAACTGTTATTTTCACTCCCAACTTCTCACTTCGTCTGCAGCATTACTCTCACTCCTCTCCCAAAATATTGTCTCTTCTCGCTTCCACTGCAATATAACTTACATTCTTTACGGCTTAATTTCTTCATCTCACTTTTCCTCGCGCAGTCTAACATTATATATAAATTTTCACACCTCGTTCTTCATAAACATTATTTCTGTTTTCTCCCTCTTGTTACTTCACTATACTTTCATTTCAGTACAAGATAGTTAACGCGCTCACACACACACACACACACACACACACACACACACACACACACACACACACACACACAAACACATACAGACACACACCAAACAAACACATACACACACACACACACACACCAAACAAACAAACACACACACACACACACTCCTTATTCACTCTCCACTACTCACCCTTCAATACATAACTTCAATATTCATGACTCTATTTAAACTCCCCACTGCTTTCACACTCACAAAACAATAAACATTACAAAATATCATAACAATTCTCAACATTACATTTGTATTAGATTTTGGAGAAATATATAAATTCCAGTATACAATTCCTTCCATTACAATCAGACAATTATGGGGTAAATTAATTCTTCACTAATCTCTTTCACATGAACTGATTTCCTCTTCATTAAATAAACATACCTTCCTCGTCCTTCCCTTGACTGCATGTGTTTATTCAAATATTTGATTCTTTGCACCGGAAACTTCTTATGATATTTTTAACTCTCACATTTCCTTTGATGCTCATTTTTGGTATATTCTGATACGTCAATAGGCAGAAGTTGTCAATATCAAGTAATCATATATAAAAATCACAAAGTTGGAAGTCAATAAAATACTGTGAGCAAGAACCTTCTGCTTAAACTAATAATAGTAAATGACAAGGAAAAAAAA
>JAWQEG010004516.1:7500-15000 GCA_033782935.1 Petrolisthes cinctipes | reverse complement strand
TTTAGTGGTTATAAGAGTAAGTTTTAAATTAATGCTACTTATATCTTTATATATAGAATGTTATATTTTGCATGAATGTTGCACGGTGTATTAATACGCACCTATATTTATTGTCTATGAGCACATCAGTACATTCACAAAATATATATATATAAGAACACTAATAGTTTTAAAGGAATAGTTTGCCACAGTATAGTTCTACATAAATCTCCTTTTCTATATGATATCGTACCTATGTATAATGCATAAAGAGCTACGGTGGTGAGTATTGATAACATAAATTTTAGAAATACATCTGTATAGAAAGAAATATTTTACATGTCGGACTAATCTTCAAACAATTGGAAAAATGTACTGTGAAAATCTTCAAGGTCTCTAAATGATACTATTTTATGGTAATAACATCAAATCACAACAGAACACATGTGAAACTGTAAAAAAAAAAAAAAAAAAAAAAAAAAAAAAAAAAAAAAAACGATGATTTCATAGTGGAAGCCAGATTTATCTTGTAGAAATAAAAAATATATATAAACATAAGGAATGAAAACTGAAGGATAAAGGAGAGGAGGAGGAGGAGGGGACGTGAGAAGAGGATGAGAGGAGGTGATATGAAGCAGAGGAAGGAAGGTGAAGAATGTGCGAATGATGAGTGTGAGAACGTGAGGCGAGAGCGAAAGGAAATAGAGATAAGAAATGTGGAAAGTTGGGAAATGGAAGGAGTAAAGGGAAGGAGCTGCAGGAACATGATGAAAATGGGAAGAGTGAAGGGGCAGAGAAGCAGATGAAAGTAAAAACAAAATGAACAACTTCACTTCCACTGCGAAGAAGTATCCGTCAAATAAACTATAGGAACCTTTTCTCTTCTCTATCCACGTCTAATTCTTTCACAGTATGCCTCCTCTGCCTTTTACCTTTGTCATTCTCTTCGCTTCCCCAGTCTACATGCATTACCTGAACCAAAAGACCGTAAGGACTTTAGTGCATTACATCTTCAGAGTGATAGAGAGACGAGGGTGGATATCTTTTATACACACCAGCAAGGGAAAGGGATGTGGGTGAAAACTACTGACACAATATGGGGAGGGTTTATCTAATCTCAACCCTACTTTTATCTGCCTCTCTATTCTGTAGCGTGTCTGTACAAGCAGTGTAGATTAATTAAGGGACCCTGTGATCATTGTGTTGTAGTAAGAAAACTGGAAATAAATGAGTCCTTCAAATATTGCCACGAAACACACACACCTATATGGCAGTAGCTTGTTTCGTGGCTTGGTCAGGAGGAATCAGAAGTCTTCAATTTTCATACACGATCACAGGGTCCTTAAACGGTACTCCTCTGTAAATAAATAGGCTAACAATTATAACTTACTAGGCAAAGGAAATAAATTATGATCTTAAACTAGGGCTACGTGAGAACATGTACCCTATGAACCACAACCAAAACAAACACAAAACGAAGCAACCCAACAAACTCGACTCACAAGCCAAACACCAAACAAATACCAAGCAAGGTGATGAGAGGAAGAGAACAGGAGAGGAGAGGAAGAGAACAGGAGAGGAGAGGAAGGGTGATGAGAGGAAGAGAACAGGAGAGGAGAGGAAGAGAACAGGAGAGGAGAGGAAGGGGGATGAGAGGAAGAGAACAGGAAAGGAGAGGAAGGGGGATGAGAGGAAGAGAACAGGAGAGGAGAGGAAGGGTGACGAGAGGAAGAGAACAGGAGAGGAGAGGAAAGGTGATGAGAGGAAGAGAACAGGAAAGGAGAGGAAGGGGGATGAGAGGAAGAGAACAGGAAAGGAGAGGAAGGGGGATGAGAGGAAGAGAACAGGAAAGGAGAGGAAGGGTGATGAGAGGAAGAGAACAAGAGAGGAGAGGAAGGGGGATGAGAGGAAGAGAACAAGAGAGGAGACAAAATACCACAAAACACTACTGTAAAATCTGGCCGCCTTACATTTCACCAGGATTACGGAGCTTGTTTTTCTCCTGATATGACAATCCCCGTCTGTCTCCCAACGAGCAACATCCTCAACACACACACACATACATACACACAGATGGATAGTCAGCTTATGCAAATTTCCACAAGCGAGCCTGGGGGTGGTAACATGTCTCCTCTCTACCCAACGCTGTTAACTTAATTGATTACCGTATCTTTTTTTTATATTACAACTTGTTTGTCGCTGTTGTGGTACCCAGAAATTGATCTCTTAAAAATCCCAGGGTGTATCCAAGGGTAATCGAACCCGAACCAATGAGCCATAAGGGTACCCCACTGGTCCAGATTAGAGATTTGCCTTTATCTCTCATGTCTGGTCCGGTCACTACACTGTGAAGGCCATGCATGGGTTTGCCTTCAGGGGTCACGAATAATTGTACAAATAATTACTACACCAACTTTAGTCAATTTAAATATGATACAAAAAGGTAACAAAGTAATATAAAAAAAATTGCTTCTGAAAATAACTCACATAATACCTCTACATATACTAGAAAATCCCATATTAATTCGCTGCTTAGTATATACTTCTCTAATGGAAAAAATATATATATCCAGCGTGCAGTGTACATTATTTACAAACAAAGGCAGGACAAATAAAACAAGCCACTCACACAGACACGACAAAACCTCACCGAAAAAAACAAAACAAAACACACACATACACATAGGTAGCCATTACAAAAAAGCTGAAGCCAAGACAACAACAGAAGTGTCCCGGGGAAAACAATAAGAATGGAGGGCCCGAGTGGAGTGTGTGGGACAATAACAGTGAGAAGGGACGATATAAGTAGTGTGTGCATTATATCCTGCTATTATCCTTGGGGGTATTATTTACACATCTGAGGTAACGTGAGGATGGTGCCACTCTTGAAAAGGGCTAGAGGGAGGATGTGGAGGAGGTAGAAGATGGAATTAAGGATGTTGGAAGAAGGTAGAGAGAGGATATGGAGATAGGAGATGGAATTGAGGAAGGTGGAAGAAGGTAGAGAGAGGATATGGAGATAGGAGATGGAATTGAGGAAGGTGGAAGAAGGTAGAGAGAGGGTAAGGAGGTAGGAGATGGAATTGAGGAAGGTGGAAGAAGGTAGAGAGAGGATGAGGAGGTAGGAGGTGGGACTAGGAGGGAGACTGAGGAACTAGAGGGATTACAGTGAGCTGAGGAAGTGGAAGGACTGAAGGCCGGTAATGCATGTAGACTGGGGAAGCAAAGAGAAGGGAGAGAGAAGGACAAAGGTAAAAGGCAGAGGAGGCATACTGTGAAAGAATTAGACGTGGATAGAGAAGAGAAAAGGTAGAAGAGATGTGAAAGAAGGAAGAGAGGGGTGAGAAGAAAAAGAGTAAATATAACAAAAGAGAGGAGAGGCAGAATGTGGAGGAAATGCCTGTAAGGAAACGGAGGAGGAGAGGACAGAGAGGAGGGGAGAGAGAGCAGCAGGTGAGAGAGAAAAAGGTGAGAGCGTTAATGGAGACGGTAAAGAGCAAACATAAGGAGGCAGGAGGGAGAGGAGACACTAACTGGTTGGGGTAGAGAAGGGAGAGAGTAGGTGAAGTGGGAGAGAACAGGAGAGGAGAGGAAGGGGGATGAGAGGAAGAGAAGAGGAGAGGAAGGGTGATGAGAGGAAGAGAACAGGAGAAGAGAGGAAGGGGGATGAGAGGAAGAGAACAGGAGAGGAGAGGAAGGGGGATGAGAGGGAGAGAACAGGAGAGGAGAGGAAGGGGGAGGAGAGGAAGAGAACAGGAGAGGAGAGGAAGGGTGATGAGAGGGCGAGAACAAGAGAGGAGAGGAAGGGTGATGAGAGGGAGAGAACAGGAGAGGAGAGGAAGGGGGATGAGAGGAAGAGAAGAGGAGAGAAGAGGAAGGGGGATGAGAGGAAGAGAACAGGAGAGGAGAGGAAGGGGGATGAGAGGAAGAGAACAGGAGAGGAGAGGAGAGGAAGGGGGATGAGAGGAAGAGAACAGGAGAGGAGAGGAAGGGTGATGAGAGGAAGAGAACAGGAGAGAAGAGGAAGAGAACAGGAGAGGAGAGGAGAGGAAGGGGGATGAGAAGAAGAGAACAGAAGGAAGAGTACCTACTGAAGTGGAAGAGGGAAATGAAAGGACAAGGATGATAAGGAATAAAATGGAAAATGAGGGAGGGAGAAGGTGAGATTAAAGGAAGAAGGAGAAACACGAAGAGAAAGGAGGAAGAGTAGCTGGAGTGGGAAAGAGGAGACAGAGGAATGAAAACGAATAGGAAAGATGAGGAAGAAACAAAGGAAGGAAGGCGAGAGAGAACGAAACAGAGTAAGTGGATAGGTAAGAGGAGTTGTACCAAAAGTGAGAACGGGAGACGAGGGAAGGGACACGAAAAAAAAAAAAAAAACACAGAAGAGAAAAAATTACAACATCCAGAAATAAAACTGAAATTACGACGATTTAAACAACACAAACAATACTCTCTTACAAACATATATATACATTTACCTTCCTACACAAGACCACATAAAATCTTCGTCCCTGGAATAAAAAAATAAAATAAAATAAAAAAACTCACATGGACGTTAGAATTACAGGAGTTTTTTTCTCACTTTTTAACTCTTTCCTTTATTTTTTTTTCACACAACCCAAATAATAAGTGGTTCTCCAGGAGTAGGGGGGCACGGGGGGGGGGGGAGGAAGGCGAGATGTCAGGTGAAACAAAAGCCAGGCGGGGAGCCCAGGACACTAGCTGTGAGAACACTTGTCAACATTATAACGAGGCTGGCACTTTGGATAAAAATACGTAGTGGTGTATTGTGTGATGATGGTGGTAGTGGTGGTGGTGGTGTAATGGTGGTGGTGGTGGTGATGGTGATGATGGTAGTGGTGGTGTTGGTGTTGGTGGTGGTGGTGATGGTGGTGGTGCAATGTGTGATGATGGTGGTGGTAGTGGTGATGGTGATAGTGGTGTTTGGTGATGCAGTGGAGGTGTTATTATGTGTGATGGTGGTGGTGATGGTGATTGGTGATGCAGTGGTGTAATGTGTGATGGTGATGATGGTGTTGGTGGTGATGGTGGTGGTGATGGTGTTTGGTGATGCAGTGGAGGTGTTATTATGTGTGATGGTGGTGATGGTGTGATGGTGGTGGTGGTGGTGGTGTTTGGTGATGCAGTGGTGTAATGTGTGATGATGATGATGGTGGTGGTGGTGGAGGTGGTGGTAGTGTTTGGTGATGCAGTGGAGGTGTTATTATGTGTGATGGTGGTGATGGTGTTGGTGGTGGTGGTGGTAGTGGTGTTTGGTGATGCAGTGGAGGTGTTATTATGTGTGAGTATAATGGTGATGTTATTATTCTTTTCCATTCCATTCACAGTTAAAAATCATTAAAACCTTCTCTCTCTTTTTGTTTCCTAAGTTTTCATCACTCCAACCATCAAGACGAGATTAAAATATCCCTCATGTGTGTCAGCCGTGAGTGACAGCGTTAAATTATAGCGATACTTTAGAGGGTGGAGGGTGAGAGGCAAATCCTGACAGGGTAAATATATGAGAAGTGACGGTATTGGCTGGCTGCCGGGGAAAATAATGCTCATCTTTAAAAGGGGGTGGTAGGTAAATCTGGAGCAAAATGATTCCTCCTAACTATTTCAATTATTAACAGGATATCATTATTTTTCTTCATGTGGGTCTGTTTACCTGGCATACTTTGGAGGAATCATGGCGTTCCAGTCTATCAAAAGTATACCATGCCTTTAAAGAAAAGTTAGGTGAGGTCAGGAGGGGTCAAGTCAGCACCAAGGTCACCAGCTAAATGAAAAAAAAATAAAGCTATATATAGGGAAGGTTTTTACGTGTGATTCAGCCCTGAGTCTAAGGGCCGTATTCAAGAACATTCATGGTGTATACGATGGTGTGGTACCGGTACGACGGCTCCATAGACAAACAACAGAGCCGTCGTACCGTTACCACGCCATCGTATACACCACGAATGTTCTTGAATATGGCCCGAAAATTCACAATTCTGGTTCTCTGTCTTGTCACTCTCATGTTGGTGTTTCATAGCTTTTATTTTATACAAGTATATATAATTATTGGCGTAGTACGAAGAGGATTTCCCATTGAAGAAGATATTAGGGTTAAGCATCGTTACAATCACAATATACATACCAAAAATAAGACTTAAATATAGACAGGGTAATGAGTCAAGATCACACAGAAACCAAAGACTCAAAGCATTCACTAACTCCAAGAGAAAATAACCTCGTTCACATCAAACCAAGAGGAGAGACAAAATGGACAGACACAGCAGCAGGATAAAAGTCAACAACACAAACATGAAGGAACAAATGGTCGATAAAAACCCATGACGTCTTTCTTCATCTGTTGAATGGCTCGGTCTTAGAAAAATGGTTGGTTTATAAAAGGTCCTTTTTTAATATGTATAAATAAATATAAACGAGTTCTTATCTTTACAAGTGGCTAATTTTCCTTTGAATATTTTTTTTTTTTTTTATCTTCCAATAAGGGTTTTGTTTACTAGTTCTTTTGTTCTCGTCATAATATTTTTTTTTTTAATATATTTTAACGATATTGATGTCCTTTAATTAAGAGGATGCGATGAGAAATTTCGAAATAAAAAATGTCATTTCCAAAGAAAGAAGCCACTTCCCCAAAAATGACTTCCTTTATGTGCAGACTGAGGTGGTAATGACGGCAATAGAGTCACGGGTTTATAATGAAATGTCAACACTCACTGTCCTCACCTCAGCACTGTCGCCTCAAACCATCTCTTCAGTACGCCCTTAGTAGTCTACTCTGAAAAGTCCTCATTGAGTACCTTGAATAAATAAAATGTGTGTTCGAACTCACACAGAGAGAAGGCTTAAGAGACCCCGTGATGTAGTCAGAAAATTAGAGGTTAATGTGTCGTTCAAGTATTGCCACGATACACCACCTTTATTGAAGGAACTTGTTTCATGGCATAGTCAGGAGGAATCAGAAGCCACCTGGTCATATTCACGATCATAGGGTCCTTAATAATATAGGAAAAAGAAGGGAATGTGAAGAATGAAGATACAAATGAAGAATGGATGCAAAGACAAAGGGTATCAATAAATATAATTAGTACTATAAACATTAGTACTATAAACTATTGACAGCAGATAAGTACATTTGCATAATTCATAAAATTTGTAATAATTATATATATCATTAACTATTCTCCACCGGGTCTAGCAATGACTCCAAATGGAAATGACTGAGAGAAGACAAAACAAAACACTGAGAGAAAAAAAAACAAGATAACAATTACAGACGCTCACACAAAACTTTCCTCCTCGATCCCAAGACTCAGCAGCAGCACACAGATGCGTACAAAAGAGGTTGGAAGCGTATAAAAATAGTGCGACCCTTTTAACGCAGCTTCATTGGTAGCGATTGTGCCCACCCTCACTCACTCCCTTTATCACTGGAACCCGACACTTAATCTGTTTTTAAACCGACCATAAAGTGGGTCAAGAGTGTTGGAGAAAGCGAGAGGAGGG
>JAWQEG010004516.1:0-2500 GCA_033782935.1 Petrolisthes cinctipes | reverse complement strand
AGGTCAATGAGCTTGGTATCACAAAATCTCCATCTTCGTGGGTAGCTGGTTATTTTATAAGGTGGTGTAGTGCTTTCATATATGCTATAGAACCAATTCCATATCTTCCAAATGATAGGAAATAGATAAAAGGAAGGGTGGGAAGAATGGCAGAGGGGAGGAGAACGATGGTTGAAAATTACTGAGTGATGGGAGAACATTATCAAGGGGTGGTGAAGGAAAATGGTGATGGTGGTGAGGGGGGGGGGAGCAGAGTGAGTAACAGGGGGGAATGAATGAATGGCTGGGAAATGGTGATGGTGGTGGTGGAGGGGTGAAGCAGAGTGAGTAATAGGAGGAGGAAGTGAATGAATGGCTGGGAAATGGTGAATCAAGTAGAACGAAGATTGACGTAAAATGATGTGGAGTGGGTAGGATGATGGTATGATAATTTTCCTGGAGATTAGAAGTGTAAATAGAGTACCGGTACTGTACAATGTAAGGAAGGAGATGCATTATTTCTATGATTCGTTGATAAGGAAAGGATAGTAGAAGAGGATAAAAGGAAAAGAGGAATGAAAAAGGAGAAAGGAAAGAAAAGGAGAGGACGACAAAGGGATAAAAAGAATGAAAAGGGAGAAAGGAAAGAATAGGATAGGAGAGCAGAGGGACCACACATACAGGAAAAAAGAGAAAGGAAAGGATAGGAGAAAGGAAAGGATAGGAGAAAGGAAAGGATAGGAGAAAGGAAAGGGTAGGAGAAAGGAAAGGATAGGAGAAAGGAAAGGGTAGGAGAAAGTAAAGGATAGGAGAAAGGAAAGGATAGGAGAAAGGAAAGGATAGGAGAAAGGAAAGGATAGGAGAAAGGAAAGGGTAGGGGAAAGGAAAGGGTAGGAGAAAGGAAAGGATATGTGAGGAGGAAAGAGAAGGAGTCTAGGTGAGGATATGTGATGAATACAAAACAGTCTCTCTCCTCTCCCTCACCACCCTAGAACACTCCTCACGTACCCATCTTTCACTCATCCACCCCTTATAACATTCCCCATCCCTTTCCATTTATAACATTCCGTATGCTCTCTCCTTTCATCCTATTATATTTATTTGCTATAATATATACGGCTTCATGTCGTATTTATGTCAGTTAATAACCCAACAATACTTCTGAACTCAACAATACATAAGACATCTCCATTTACCACATAAATTTATTTCACCCACGACCCTCTTCCTTCCTTCCTTCCTCACACTTGTCTCCTTTCCCATAAATTTCATTCGCCCATTTCCCCGTCCCACCCATCACGAAATTTCATCATCCAATCGCTACCCTCTCTTCTCCACTGTCTGATCACCACCCGAAGCCAACGCTGATCCTTTTCCACCCCCTACTAATTCTAATCCCTCCTTCATCCACTCTTCTCCATTCTTAATTCACTCACTCTGTGCCAACACTCACAAACGTTTGTCATCCATTCTCATCTTTCCCTGTCTATTTTCTTACTTTTCTACTCTCATCCCTCCTTCATCACCCTTCTTCATCCATCCTTAATTCACTCACTCATTGCAACACTCACCAACGTTTCTCATCCAATCTCATCTTTTCCATTTCCATTTTCTTCCTTTTCCATTCTCATACCTCCTTCATCCACCCTTTTCCATCCTACACTCTCTCTTAACCTACCCTCACCAACGTTTTCTCATCCAATCTCATCTTTTCCATTTCCATTTTCTTCCTTTTCCACTCTCATCCCTCCTTCATCCACTCTTTTCCATCCTTCACTCACTCTTTACCTACCCTCACCAACGTTTCTCATCCACTGACATCTTTCTTAGTTCCTTCTTTTCCATTTCCTGATCACGTTCCAACACCTACAGCAGCTCTTAATTAATATCTAGAGTCCTCACACAACACTCTTATCCACTTCCAATCATTTACTTTCCTTCCTTACCCATGCACGACCACCCAAATTTTCCTCTCTTTCTACCCCCACTCTCCATTCCCCATCATCCATTTTCTTCTCTAAACTCGACCCCCTCCCCTTCTCCCATTTTTCTTCCCCACCATCTACTTTTCAACATTCTCTTCTATCTCCAATATCCTCCTTTCTATATTCTTCTCTTCTCCATCATCTACTTTCTCCCCTCACCACCACCAACCATTTCTCTCCCTCTTTCCCGCCCCTTCCCCGCCCACCGTCCACAATTTGGCACCCTGTCTAGCCCACCACCCACAGGTTTTACGGCCGAAGGAATGATTGGGCGGGGCAGGGCGGGGTAAGATGATGAAGGAGGAAGACAACGAAGAAGAGAGGGAGGAGACCGAAGAAGAGGAGGAGGAGGAGAACGAAGAAGAGAAGGAGGAAGAGAAGGAGGAGGAGAAAGAAGAAGAGAAGAAGGAGGAAGACAACGAAGAAGAGAAGGAGGAGGAGGAGAACGAAGAAGAGAACGAGGAGGAGGAGAACGAAGAGGAGGAGGAGGAGGAGAACGAAGAAGAAAAGGAGGAGGAGGAGAATGAAGAAGAGAA